>CAAE01014987.1:315874-330681 GCA_000180735.1 Tetraodon nigroviridis
TTATTTGTGGATTGTTTCCTTGTATCATCAGGCCCATCTGCGCCTCCAGCTGTTTCTTTTATTTTTCAGCCTCTGTCGCCCCCCCCCCCCGCAGCTCCATGACCTGGCGCTTTTACTGCGGTGCTTTATTGTGAGCGGCGCTGCGGGGGCTGCAGGGGCTGATCCTGTATTTGTGCTCACCCCAGCTGATGCTCCGGCTGAGACGCGTCTGCTCCGGGTCCTGTGATTGGTGCAGGGGGGCAGAGAGACCATTAGGATGCTGCGGCATGAAACCACTTAAGGTGTGTGTGTGTGGGGGGGCACTGGGTGCATGTGTACATTTTCTTTTCCACATTTGTGCTGTTTTAAGAGTGTGACCCGCGCAGCACTCCGAGTATCAAAAGAACATCAAGCGTGTTTGGGTTCAGGCAGCGAGCTGAAGCATCCTGATCAACTGGATGTGGATGGAAACGGTTTCCAGGTAACAAGAGCCTTTATGCGGATGCTTAATGGCCTGTCAGGTTTCCTTCTTCCACAATATATGATTTAGCCCTCTGGAACATGAATACGTGTATCTGCCATAAAAAGAGCTGCTGGTCTCCACACACGCACACACACGTGCGTGCTGGTGGAAGGGGTCTAAGCCCAGTCTGTCGTTTCTTTGACTTTGCGGATGTCGGAACATCAAGGAAATGAGACATAATTACTGGTCTCAGGTCAGCCTGGATGGAACCTGTAATCACTGTTGGCCGTAATCACTGCCTGTTTTCCCCGACGCATCTTCGCGCCGTTCAAGGTTATTTTTCCTGAATCCCTATTTATCATTTTAAGCTTTGCACACTCTTCCCGCCCCCTCGTGCCGCAGTTGGTTATTTAGCGGATTGCGTGCGTCCGGCCTCCATCACTCAGGCCCAAACGTCCTTTTCTCCCCGGGAACTCTTCCTAAACCCCTCTGTCTGTTATCTGTGTCTGATACCTGCTCTGTGTGTGTGTGTGTGTGTGTGTGTGTGTGTGTGAGAGAGAGACCCAGCAGGCTTTTCTTACAGATTTCACATTAACCTCAGTACTTCTTTCCTCCAAATTAGATTTCTCTTCTGTCTCTGTGTTGACTCGTTTGCTTCTCTTTCATCATCCCAGCCAAGGTTACCCCAAGGCGGGCGGTGCTTCTAAGGGAACATGGGGGCGGGGGCAGGGGCGGGGTGGGGCGGGGGCAGGAGCTGAGGGGGGCACGGGTTCGGCCACCAGCTACGCCTGAATCGATCCTGTTCAAGGGGGGATGTTGGTGTCTGAGCCCATCCCCTCGTTAAGGGTTGTCTGGGTTTGAATTAATGAAGAGAACAAATTTAACATCAATTACGTCCTAAAGTGAACTGCAGAGACGAGCAACAAAGAGCCAGAGAGCAAGAGGAGGCGGCGAGAGAGTGGAGGCTAATTAGGGAATCCAGTTGTGTTCATGCATCATTCCAGCCTCCTTCCTCTTTCTTTCAACCTCGTTTTCCTCTCTGCTGCGAGAGCTTCAGCCAGAGAATAAAAAACCCCTCCGTTCTCCTTCTTTGGCACCACAATATGCAAATGAGTAAATAGAGAGTGCGTGGTTGTCGTCGCAGTCGTCCTGCACGTGAAGGAGCGTCTACAGTCCCATCTGGGACTCTGAGTGCCGGAAGTTCACCTGCGCTTTATTCATCTTCAAGATGTCGGAAACCACATCATCCACACAGTACAGCCGTCCACGTGACACCGAGTAACAAAAACACCTTCAGCAAAGACCAGAGCGCCACCGCGGCTCCACATTTAAATACAACTTTATTCAGGTCTCAGAAGTCTTTATATATGTAGATATATGTATATTTAGGTTTTGAATCAGTTTTTGTCCTGTGGGCCCAACACCCACACGTCTGTTGGCACGAGGTGGGTCAACGATAAGGCTGCTGCCGTTAGCAACGCCGCTGTCTCTGAAACAGCCTTTGCTTGACTCGCCGCAGGGAAGCGGAGAGGGTGGAGTCGCAGTCCGAGTATCGCTGTAGATCAAGGAGGAGCGGAGGGGACGGAGCTTGTCATCAGCAGCTAGCCAGCAGTAGGTCATTTACCCAGGTCAAGGGGTCAAATCAGCGTTGGACCCACAGTCCAGAGCAGAGGTGGGAAAACTAAGGCCCGGGGGCCACATCTGGCCTCATGAACTCCTTAATCCGGCCCGCAGAGCCTTCACAATAATTTTTCCAAACATCATTTGGAGCCTTATCATCCATCTTTAGCTGGACCAATTTACAGGCTCTTCTAAATATTTTCCGTAGTCCATCAAGGAGGCTTTTTATTTCTGATCCTCAGTTGGAGGGTTAGTTTCTCCACCACCTGGATAGCTCATTCATCAAGATATAAAACGCAATGTGGCCCTTCAGGCTAAATGTTTGCCCACCCCTGGTCCAAAGGCTTTACAGTGGAAACAGGAAGCCGCCAAAGCTAGCACATCTGGAGATGTTCTAGAGGGAATCAGTCCTGGCTGAGGTGTTGACGTGGCTCGGCTTTAGGCTCACAGAGATTAGCCAGCTCAAATCAGAAACTCCCCCGCAGCGGGGGCCCGGGGCTCGGGTACCTGGGGGGCCGGAGGGGCTGCGAGGAGGTTCAGTTCACGTACACCCGAGAAAGAACCAGACAGAGCAGGAGGAGTGAAAGCAGAGGTCGGCGCGAGCGCTCCATCCTCAGTGTCGGCCATTTGTAGCCCAAACCACAGGGACCCTTCATGCACGCTTTCACACGCACGCGGCTCTTGTGATGTGCCGTTAATCAGAGGCCGTCTCTACAATCGTTCTCGCTACAGTCGTTTTTCCGTAATTGGCACTCTGATTGATGCTGTTGGCTCTTTAGCCAACGTCCCCTCTGTGAGGAGTTCTGACTCTTGCAGTAAGTGGCGGGCTGGAGAGACGTGGCGTCGCGGGTGGCGCGGCCGCCTGCAGCCTCTGGGCTGACGCAAAATTCACCCTGAGCTGCAGATGGATCGTAGTCACGCGGGCCTCGGGAGCCGCCACGCCCCTCGGAACCACATCTATACGGCCAGGAAGTTAAAAGTGATCACGTTTGAAGCGTGGGTGACCAAATAGGCCCCTCCCACTCTGCGTCCTGTTCCTTTCCTTCTTTGCTCTGGTTTTTCTGATCTGCTGCGTTTGTGAGCGTTTCCATCTTTACAATGCTGCCTAATTGGTGCATTTCTGTGTTGAATATGCATTTAGCTTCTTTGTGCTCACAGTTAGCGCTGCGGTTCGTATCTGGATAAAGCCTGCGGCGACGTCTGCATCTGCACTACATCCTCAGCTTAATGTCCACTCTGATTTTGTTTACACTATTTTCTTTGCCATTTATCCAAAATGCTGGGTTATCTCTCTACATATGGCTTTACTGGGGTCTCCAACGAGCAATTTTCTCTTTAACGTAGGAACTCTAAGCTTTGATGTGCGGAGTTACAGCTCTTTGTTTCTATTTTTAGCTGCGCGGCTGCCATGTGTAGCAGTTCAGCCCTCCCACACACACCTCTGCACACGTCCGCCTGGGACGTGGCGGCGCCGCTTCCTTTGGGTGCGGCGGATCTCGGCCGTGTCCCGGACATCAAAGCGCATTAGCATCAAACCTGTTGTCTGACATCGGCTCTTAATGACTCTTCACACCTGTCTGGCGACGGCTCGGCGTTAATGAACTACAAAGTCATGGTGTCCTCGTAATCAGGATGGCGGGAACCTCGAGACGTCAGGCTAGCTAATTCATTTGGTTGCTCTCTGCTGATATTGTTTGTGAGGGAAAGACGAGCCGGGCCAGCCAGTGGCCATTTATCTTAATGAGCAGTTAACTCTGCAGCCGCTCGCTGGAACGCAACAATCTCCGCTTGCCCGTCCTCCTGCCCGTGCCCGGGTTTTTAGGAATGCATCTCGCCCTCTCGATGAAGCCTTAATTAGCTCTAAAGGAGATTAAATTATATGTAATTATTATGATAATAATTTCATTTATTCAAGATAGCGCCGGCTTCAGCGAAGGCGGCGGTCGTCGGGAGAGCGCCGTCTCTCAAAGCTATCAAGGCGTGAAATCAGGAATCCTGACGGCAACAAAATGTAATCTTTTTGGTGGAGAGGGGACAATGGAGGGAGCTGCATACTCGGCGCCTCCTTCTCCACTTTAATTAAAACAGCTCACTGACTCTCCCCTCCTCCTCCTCCGCCTCCTCCTGTCTTTAAGAATCTGTCCATTCCTCCCAGACTGAACCTGTGGTGAGCTCTGCCTTTAAATTGCTTTTTCTTGTTATTACTTCTCAGATATTTAATGGAAATGTGCGCTGACAGTGAGTGAACACACTCCGCAGCCCAGAGTAAACGCCTGCACGTGTGCTGGGATCATCTCTAAAATGCCCTAACACCTTCAGAGGGTCACCACCGAGCTCCGCTGGAACCCTCACACCTCCCTTCACCTTAAACGCTGGATGATGCTTTCAATAGTCTCGATTCTCAGAAAACTTAGCTGAATTGTAACCCGGCAGCCAAACACACACTTTCACCAAGAGTGAGACTATGGGAATGAGCGTTGCTGTAAAGGGCGATTCAGACGACATTCATGGGTGACTGATAGAGGAGAGGAGCCACCGGCAGAACCGCGGCGTCTCAACACCCAGGCCGACTGAGGTAAGACTGTGCACAATGGCACGATTTAATTCCCACGACCAGTCAGGTTCATGAACGCCTCCTCATCTGCACACCTGCTTTTGCATATATGGTTTTTTTTTTCTTCTGTTTTTTCAGTCTGGTTTCTGCAGATTTCTGGCTGGTGCTGCGTGTCCCTCGTCCCCCTCTCCGCCCCCTTCTCCGTCCCCCTCTCCGTCTCCGCCTGTTCCGCCTCACCTCCCCGCTCCGAGGTTTCTAGCCCGAGGGCAGGTAGGGCATCTCGTTGTGGTAGTTGTAGTCCGGGCAGACCTTCTGGACCAGGCGGTAGTCTGTGCTGTAGAAGGAAATGTAGATGCAGATGACCTTAAAAGGCTTGGAGCAGATCCAGGACACGTGGCTCTGGATCTGCTCCTGAAAGCAGGTCTTGGAGGGGTCGTAGTTGCAGAGCGAGGTACGTTTGCTGCGGTCCACCTTCTCATAGTCCACGCGGCAGTTGAAGATCTTTGAGTCCTTGGGGTAGACGACGCTCTGGCGCTCCAGGTCAAACTCCACCGCCTTGACCGGCGGCACCAGGCTGACCGAGATGTTGCCCTGCCCAGTGGAGTTGTGTCGGAAGTAGACGCTGAAGGTGCCGTTGCCGTGGTCCACGATCTTGCCCGTGATCAGCAGGTTGAGCCGGACCGTCTTGATGTTGGAGTAGAAGTCCCCCCAGCCAAACATTTTCTTGAACTTGCCGGTCTTAACGATGGGCCACCGTTTGACCCTGGAACTGGAGGCTTCAGGTTTGAGCAGGTCGCTGCCCAACATCTCCCAGAAATCCTGTTTGGAAAACTCCTGTTTGGAGAAAGGAACGGGCAGCTCCAGAGAGGTGGCGTTAGCGGCTCGGCTCTTGCTGTGAAGCATCCAGCGGCTCAGAGGCGAGAGTGGAGCCTGACCGCTCAGGAGACCCATCGTCTTGGAGGAGTCCTCCGAGGCGCCCTTGGGGCTGGAGGAGTCATCTTCTTGACCCAGGGCCACCTAGAAAACGGAGGTGCCGATTGGAATCGAAGAAGAAAACATTTATTAGCAAGGTAGAAGAAACGAGGCCAGACAACAAATGAGAGCTTCAATCAATACTTAATTTGCTCTTCATACTTCTTCAGCAAAGGAATGCGACGTTCTATCAATGTTTCATATATATATAAAGGCATCATTTTGCAGCCAGCGCCACGATTGCAATCTCGCATTTGCCTCCACGCCATGAAAATTCACCTTTCTGATGCTTCTCCCCATAATTCCCTAAACTCACAGGTAATTGGCTCACACGCTGGCTTGAGCGCCCTCAGATGCGGCGCCCTGAGAAGCGTGTGTGTGTACTGCGCGTTACTCCTGTTGGTCTGCGCACTTTCATCAACACGTGGACAATCTTCTACCGAGACTTTGATCAAGTAAAACAATAACGTTTTCGCCGGGATCTGATTTCTCCAGTTGTTAGTCTGACAAGAGTGGCCGCGCTATGATTTATGCGCTCATAAAAATAAAACTAAAGGTGCAGTTTAACAAATATCTAAGATTGGGCAGAGTCAGAAAAGGTCTTTGTAGAGTGAGATAATTTTAGTAAAAATACTGTAGAACCTCCGTCTACTTTCTGTTTGAAAGTCTGCATTTTTTATTTTTGCTCGTTTGCTGCGAGTCCGGACTGACGAGGCTTTTCTGGGGATTAGGTCCCATCTGCTGCTGTCGGGAACGGTCCTAATGTGGCAGCAGAGGAGACGAAGATGCTCATTACGAAAAATCACGAGTTTGCGGGTGAAACAGAATCCCATCTCGTTTCCGTTTTCACTTCCAGCTCAACAAGTAATGAAGCCCTGCTGCTAGCACTGCTGCCTAGCTTAGCCTGCCTAAGTGCGAACATTATCAACCTTTAGTCTATTCTCCACTTCTGTCTGGGATCAACTCCCATCTGAACTGTTCCTCCTTTGGAGCGCCACATTATTTGACAAGTGTGGAGCGAGAACGTGTGGAAAAACACAAGGAATGAGTGTTGAAATGCAAATGTGGGCGCAGTCAGCAGAGAGATCTGACTGTATTCTGATCAGTCTAGTGGCCTGACTGCCAGTGCTTCCTTAAACAGGCTTAGTCAGGATTATTAAGTCAGACTCATTTTTATTCCATTTTTTTCCCTCTGGTTCCTCGGATTTGCTCTCTTGCGCTGTAGTCAGTCATATTGATTTTCTGTCGCTCTAAAAACACGCGTTTCCTTTCACAACAATGTGTATCGCATTTCAGCTCCCCTGTGAGGATTCCCGCTGATGTGCTTGAGGTCTGGTGTTTGGACTAATCTGGCCCTATTACCGCAGCAGTGTTGGGAGCTCTTCCAGACGGTTACCTGCCTGCCGCTACGCTAGGCTAATGCTCGGCTCCCTGCAGGGCTGCTAGCCTCCACAAATATGGGATTCTCCCACAGAATCTCTAACTAATTAATAACAAACAAAAGGCGCTGAAGCCATATTGATTTAGAAGTTTCTGAATGAATCGTTGATTTTTTTTTTCTTCCTGGGAGGGTGTTTGATGACAAATCGAAAGGTCAGCCTGGGTTTGATTTGTTTTATTTGTGGGCTGCTGGGCGCTGGCACCGAGGGGAGCAGCAGGAACGCCTGGCTGTCCGGCCTCGTTAGGCCAGGCTGCAGCAGCGGCGCTGCTCTGGTTGAGGCACCGGCGGACGTGTCGGAAGATGCAGCATCCTTGTCGAAGACAAACGCTAAAGCGAGTTTAATGCTGGTGAAAATAGCCGCAGGAACCAAAGCAGACCTGAAACACGCCACGCTTCCAGTCTTACAAATTGCATGTGCAGCACTCGGTCAAGGTCGCTGCACTCCTGCATACCATAACTCTCTTCTTTAAATATTTCACCAATCACTGCGTGCTGCTAAATCTCTGTGGCGCCTCTGCCTTTAACGGTGGGGTATATGGGCTGTATTACTGCATCGCACACTTCCTGCCTCCACTTGTGCTGCATCAGCGGGTCACAGAAAAACCAGGAGTTTGGATCTTTAACCGAAGATGCAGGTTCTGCCTCAGCCGAGAGGATTTTTCCTGGTTGGGGCTCAAATATGCCCTCTGATCCGCTGCAGGCTGAACTGACTGTTCGAGGTGGGAATGTTGTACAAATGTCCTCTGAAGGTGGAGCCAGAGTTTGTTTTATTCCATGAAGGCTGCTTTGATAGATATCCTCATGGTGTGAGCTCAGGCCTCAGCGGGGGTTGCTTGGGGGGGGCGCGCTCGCCATTTGTCATCTGCGCTAAGTGAGTCAGCGAAGGGCTGGAGCGGCTGGGAGGTTGCAGGCCCTGTTGCCGTGGTAATTGTGAGTCACTGAGCCTGGGTGAGCACGGGCCCCGGGCCCCAGGTCCCTCTACCAGCAGGGACCGTTGGGCAGCGGCTCCAATGACGGCTCCAGCGTTTGAAGCCCCCTCCCCCGGTGACAGAAGCAGACTGGCGGCACAATAAATGCCGAGCGCTTCAGCAGAGGCGCCGGGATTCCCTCGGAGGCGAAGGACGGCCGGAGGACCCGGTGACCAGCTGCAAACTGGGGCCTCGGCAGAACCGAGAGAAGGTTCACTGATGGGATTTGGGAGAAACCACCGGCAGAACTGGCTGGAGCCCAACCCGGGGAGGGTTTAGGAGCCCCCATCCTCCCACCACCCGCCCACTCCCCCACCTCAGCGGGCTAAACGTCCCGCGGAGCTGACAAGTTCAATAAGCTCTCCACTTTTCTCTGGCCGGAGGTTGAAATCTTCATCTCTAACATGACATCAATTTTTAATTAAAGAGCCGCGATGTCTTAAGTGTTCGTCAAGGCTTGATTCTTTGTTCTGGCGTCCCCATCTACAGATCTAATACGCTCGCTGCAGGAGGCTTCTCTCTTACATGATTAAAGTCTGAAAATGGCAGCACTCTTGGAACTAATTATTCCTGCAGCAAGCGAGGATCCAAGAGGAGGTGAGGGGGAGAAAGGTAATTTCACAAGCTGAAACCTGCCATTTGTCTCATGATGAACAATTTAGACCACCTTCTAGGGGTGGGGGGGTGGGGAGGCATGTACTGGGGCAAGGGAACAGACCGGCCTTTCTGGATCTCCTCTGGATCCCTTTTTTCTTTCTTTCTCATGTCCACCTGCTCTGCCAGCTCATTTTGGAAGCGTTCCCTGCAGACCGGAGCTCATTCTGTATGCTCAGCGAGGAGCGCCGCTCTGAATTGGCTATCACATTTTTACATTATAACATATTGACAAGTTGGCGGTGCAAAGAAAGTGCGGAGAGACGGCAGGGGGACGCTTTCTCCCAGGAACCTCCCCGGGGAGCGGTGGAGGGAGCCAAGCAGGGGCTGATTAAAGTGCTGCTAGACTGTTTTACAGCCGTCAGGTGCTGCCTCCTGCTCGGAGCTCAAACACCAATTTCAGTGTGAAACAGAAGCAAATGAGGGACGTTTCTCGCTAATTAACGCGCTCTTAAGAAAAGTAAAGGTGTGCAATCGAAGGACGCGGGTGGAAACGGGTGCGGTGGACCAGTATCAGCCACCGAAGCAGCTCCGCATCCAGACAGCAGGGGCTCCATCACGCGGCGACGCTTCCAAGCGGGCCAGATGTTTGGCCATTTGCAGTGCGAACACGGCTGCGCCCCTGATTGCTTTGAAGCCCCGTCTTGTTTCACGGGCTGCATGCAGACTACAAACCTTCCAAACATCATTTGCATGAGTTGTGCAGCCCGGACGGTGATGGCAGCGGCGCTTGGCAATCTGCTGGCTGAGCTGAACTGTTTTTTTCTTCATTATCGTCAAAACACGTAAACGGACGGGATGGGTGGGGGTGGAGGAGTCACCACACGAGGGAGGACGAACCCACCCAGCTGCAGCCTTGGTTTGCCTGTCATGGCAGCTGTCAGCCGCCTCCCCCCGCTGCCCTCCCCTGTCCCCTCTCCACGGCCCACCAGTCCCCCTCACCCCTGCGGTTCTGCCTGGCTCTAATTGGAATCCCCCTAAAGAGGCCCAGCGCTCCTCGTCTGGGCCGGTAAACCACTCTGACCCTGAAATTGCCGCAGTTTTTCTGGGCAACACGCCGGTCAAGTGATGTTCAGTGAGGCAGAACAGACTGTTTACAGACTGGGAGCAGAAATAGAAACGGGTTTCTGCTCCGCTGCTCTGGTTCAGTCGCGCCGTGAAGTCGGGAATCTGGGGGCAAACGGGCAAACCCCTCCGCCTGCCTGCTGCCCCTCCGTCGGAGGCCCGTCCCCTGGTCCCGTGTCCTCTCTTTATTATATTGTCTGCCCAGCTAAAACAACAGAAGCTACACCAAGGCTTCTTCTGTGCAGCGGAGCAGCGTTTAGCTAAGCTTTAGCTGTGTGGAATGAAACCGTCTGTTGTGGATTTTCCCGTTCTTAATTACTCCTGGATGTGAAAGTCAAGTGTGTCGTTATCTGGATCCCCTGGGAGTTCCTCGCACTCGCTCGACTCGGGGCTACAAGCCCTGCTCTTTCTCTGAGCGGTGTAATCCACCCTGCGCTCCCCCAGCCAGCATCAGACCTACATTCTTCCCGGATTTGCGGCGGCTCCCCGGCAGCTTCCACACAGCAACGCCCCAACAAGAACCGGTGGCGGTTTTGTCTCCAGGCGGCTCTGCGCTTTGCGTGAAGGGCCGTCAGCGCGTCAGGGAGCAGCGTTTCTCTGTCTGTGTGAGGAACATGAGGAGGGGTGGTGCAGAGCAGCTGGGGGGCAGCTGGGGAAGGCAAGGTTCCCCCTGCCGGGACCGTCCAGGGGGACAGAGAGACGCTCCAGCTGCTGCTCTTTGGTGCGGTTTGCGTATGCGCCGAGGCCATCCATTATGAAAATAGCCTTTTTTTCTCTCAATATTGAATCTTTTATTCGACGGCTGCAAAAAAAAAATAAATATGGTGACATGTCCAGACGTGCCAGCGAGAATTCAGCAGGGACGAATCTCAGAGCTTCTGAAAGAATACGGCAAAAACAGCCGCGCTTCCGACCGCCTGCCTCATGAATTCAGTCTGATTAAACAAAGATGGATGATGCATCATCCTGCCTCTCAGCGTCTAAAAGAGGCTACTGGTCACCAGGATACGGGCGCTGCTCTGCTGCCAGATGCAGCTATCGGTCCCCAGATCAGCTATCAGCCGTGCCCATCGGCCCGTTTTTAATTGGCAACCTTGCTAATTAGAAGCCAAGAAGATGAGGAAGCACGTCTCAACATCGATCAGAGACGAACTGCTGCGCGTCTGTTTATCCTCATGTGGCTCAGATTGGACTTCCTGAGGGTTGAGCCGTTGCTTTGAAGCAACCGGCCACCAGGGGGCAGCCATCAAATTTCATCTCTGCGGTTCTGAAGCTTTGCAAAGTTTGAGGAGTATTTTCATTCTGCTTTGAAAACAAAGGAAACTGCAGCATCCTTGTAGTGGACTGACTGGTTGGTGGCTGGTTGGTGGCAATAAAAGAAGCAGAGATTTATCCTGACGTCCTGCTCGTAGGTGTGGAGCTGCTTAATGCACGTTAGAAGATGACTTTACGGCATTATTGCGCTGCTTAATGGGAACACTAATGCGATCAAGCTGTCCTTGGCTGCATTAGCTTGTGTTTTTCAGATCAATCACATCTGTCCCACATCCACGCAGGACGGATGTCCCGGGCCTGTCCACCGTCCTCTGCAGGCGTGAGTCCAGCATTTGCCGTCTCGTGTTTGCGTCTGCGTGCAGGAAATCTTGCTGCATCCGACTGTTTTTGGTCTGGTTGTTTCTGCAGATTAGAGGTGATGTTTGTGCTGACCGAGGTTTGTTCCTGGGAGGACGAGGACGGCGTCCCTGGGAGAGGACAGCTATCCAAGAAGGATGAGTCTGAGACTTTGTGACAGGTGAGATCAGACTGAGGGGGTCGCCGCATCGTTGCGCCTCAGCCACTCTGAGAGATTCAGAGCTTTGGTGTGTTGGCGCTGTGTGATGGAGCATCGCCGTGACGATGTGTGTGAAGCCTAAACTGGATTTGTCAGAAAAAAGATGCTTTAATTCACGTGCGCTGAGAGCTGCTCGCTGGCGGCAAAGTCAGATGGGAGGCGGAGGGAAAAGTTTGGAGCCGGGAATCAAACACGGCGACGCAAATTCATCTAAGGCTGCGTTTATACCTCCGATGACCCGCAGGCACCCGGGAGGCTGCTGGGTTGAAAACGCCGCCGTGGAGCCTGATGGTCAGTGTCTGCTTGAGGCGCCGCTCTGACTCCCTTCCAGAGGCCGGAAGCCGCTCATGCACCTGCGCGCAGGGCAGCGCGCCCGTGGGAAAGCGCCTCTTTTGTTGCTCTGCCTGTGATCGCGTCTCTGCTGGGTTCGCTTCATTCCAGCCAGCTGAAGCGAAGCGGGAATGGCACGTGCACGCTGGGGGAGGCGTGCTGGTAATTGCAGGGGGAGGGTCTGCGGCCCACTGATGGCTGCTCAGCCTGACCACTGCGCTCCGGCCGTCTCATGGTCGTTTCCCTGGGGGGTTGAAGGAGGATTTTCATACTGGCACCTCAAAGGCTTCCCTGAGGGTCCTGCCCCTTCCTGGATCAGCACTTTTGGGTTAAACTGATCTGCTCTTCGTCTGCTCACACGGAATCCCAGCCAGGGTCCGGAAGGTGCTCTAACAGAGCCTTTCGCTGGTCATATTTCACATTTGAGTTGTTCCCTCGTCTCCGTCTTCTGGCTGGACTTCGGCCCCACTTCTCCTCTTTTCAGATGAACTGTGATCCGGTCCAGCAGCACCTTCGGCTGAGCCTACCCACGGACGTGCTGGCGCAGCCCTCGGCTCCCCGACACGGCTCCCGCCATCTCACACGCGAGGAATCCGTCAGCGTGGCGTCAAAAACAAACGTCATTCCTCATCTGAGCCTCGGCTCATACAAGGAGAGTAATTAACATTTGAGACGCATCGTTCATCACACAAACAATAAGCCGACTGGCACCTGGTGTTAATAGTCGTCTGTGTGAGCAGTCATTTGCAAAAGGCCCCTGGAGACCCGGAGCCCGTCTGGAAATTGCAGGGCTATTACAACAGAAAATCCCACAAATCGAACAGCCTGAGCCGATTATTAATCACAGCTCGCTTGCGTAATAATAATAATAGGAGAAAAAAAGGTAATGTATTAATTGCTCCATAATTTATCAATGTCACGGGGCTAATGAATTACCCAGCATCTCTTGCTGCGGGATGTCATGTACGTGAAAAAAGGAGCTCTAATTAATTTTGTTATCATTAACTGCAGACCTTTCCGCTCACAAAAGCTCCGCGCGGCTCCAGCGGCGCCGCTGCTAAGCCTATTATCCCGCGCTCGCGCCTCTGCCTCCGAACGGCTCCCCTTCCCTCCTTCCCTCCGTATTTTCCAGTCGGCGTGTGGTCGCTGCCTCCTCGAGATGTGTTGAAACAGCTAAACAAACGTGCGTGTGCGTACGAGCACTTAGGAGCTCTCAGCGCCTAAAGAGCCCTCAGTCTGCTCTGAGCACCTGAATAATGCGGAAAGGCGCGAGGTTATCCTCACAGGGAAATCCATGCAGAGGGGGGCTTTAAAGACGCTCTCAGGCCCACTTGACTGCTTTCCTCTCTTCTTTCTTTCCTTTCTCCCTTTCTTTTTTTGGAGCTCGCTCATTTCCTGGGCCCTGGGATTCTCAGCCGCAGGGTTTCCGAGCAGAAAGATGTTGATGTTTTCTCGTGTGTATCAAGCAGAGCTCTCATTAGGCCGCTTTTTAATAAATCTGAGAGCCAGATGAAAGAGGGGAAGAGGCTCATCCACTTCTGATTGTCAGCTTACGTAATGTTGGAATTATTCAGACTCCAGGAGCAGCTCATTCTGTCGGGCTGCGCTTTTGAAATGAAAGGTCAAAGTTCACCTATGATCAGTTCCTACAGAGTCGCTAAAATCTGCCGTGAAAAACATCCAACAATCTGCTGACAATTTAGGGGAAAATGTACCGATGAAAAAACGCGATGGCGAAGATTCTGAAGTCATGCGATTTTTTTGGTTTGTTTTTCGTTCATTAAATGACAAAAAACGTCAAACGTGCGTTATAACTGTGATTAAATTAAACTATATTTAAAGATAATTGTGATCCACAAACGTTTAGGCTCCTGTTTCTGCCTTTATGTGAGAAAAGCTTCGATTTTCGTCTCTGAATCGGCTTTTTTTAACGTCATTTTACCAATTAAGATAATAACACGCACGTGCGCGATTGCTTTAATGTTTCGGATAATTTAAAAAAAATGTTTTTACACGTTTTAAAGAGATTCGGTGAGGTGGAGTTTGGCGGCCGCGAGCGGACCGGTCCGCTCCGGACTGGCCTCCGGGAGCCGCGACGGGGCTCCGGACGCGCGTGGGCGCCGCGGGGCGTGGGAGGTCACCTGGTTTGGACCGAACGCTCTGACGGACATCAGAGTGGGCCCAGACGGGGCGCAGAGCGCGAATCCGCCCGTCGTTCATCAGCATCCGATCAACTTTTTTTTTTTTTGGACTTAAACCTGGAAGTTAGTGGCGCGCGGTGCCGACGCAGGACGCGCTGGATAAAGTGTGAAGAAGCATGAAGAAGCTGCACACACTCTTTTCTTACCAAGCAGGCAGTTCCGTTGAGGAGCAGCAGGATGAAGCTGCGGTTGGGACGCATCATTCCGGCGCGTAAAAGCCCTCAGCCCCCCTCTCCTGCAGCGGAAGAAGACAAAAATCAAAAAGCTCCCGGACGAGGGCTTTCTCTCCTTCAGGAAGACGCTCCTCCTCTGGCACCGGAGCCCTCCCGGCTGACGCACGGTCCCATGTCCAAGAGTCGCTGAGCTGCCGCCTCCGCCGGGCTGAAATCTGCGGACCCCGAGAGGCTGAGTCGGTCAGAGAGGCTCTGACGAATCCATCAATATTCAGCTCTCATCCTCCGTGCAGACTAAAGAGCTCCCGGCGCCAGGGTGGAACTGGGAGCACTGGGAGCACTGGGAGGACTGGGAGCACTGGGCACTGAGGTGGTTCTGGTGCCGCCGCCGCCTCCTGCAGGAACTCTGCGATGGTGGAGCAGCAGGAGCCAGCGCACGTTTTAACAGTTCCCTCTCTCTCTCTCTCTCCCTCTCCCTCTCCCCCTCTCTCTCCCCCTCTCTCTCTCTCACTCTCTCTCTCTCTACCTCTCTCTCTCTCTCTCTCTCTCTCTCTCT
>CAAE01014987.1:330996-359858 GCA_000180735.1 Tetraodon nigroviridis
TGTTTCCGTTTGGATTCTCCACTGGAAGCACACGCACACACACACACACACACACACACACACACACACACACACACACACACTCGGCGCCCCCCCTGCCATCGTCTCCGCAGGTGGCTGAAGCTCGTGGATCGGGAAGAACCAGGTTCTGTCTGGTGCCTCCTGAACCAGTTCTTCCTCTTCTCCTCCCCAGCGGGTCCAGCAGCTGTGCCGAACTGACCTCGGTCTCCCTCCTGATCCGGACTCTGACCCAGACTCTGATCCGGTTCAGGCTGATCCGCAGAGGTCGCCCGACCTCGGTGCCGTGGGTTAATTGGCTCCACTGTGTCCACGCTGAGGGACCTGACCTCCAGAGGTGCCCGGCACACCCGGGTGACCCCCGTGTGACCTGTCGAGGCTAGTGCCAGCGTGTGAGGGTCTGGGTGGATGGAGGTCCTGCTCAAGGTCGTGCTCCAGGTCCTGGTCCAGGTCCTTCTGCTGCTGATGGGAGGATGAGCTCATCTCTTCTCTCTCCTCTTTATTCCGATGGTTCCGGGCACACGTGCGTCTGGAAAATTCGGACCATTTCTGAGCCGCCCGGGGGGGGGGGGGGTTAACGGAGCCCTCGTAAAGGGAGATCTGCTCCCCAGGCCGCGATCTGTGGCCGCAGCCCCGCAATAAAACCACCTTTTCAAGCCGCGCGCGTCCGTCCACACGCACGTCTCGGGCCTGCACATAATTATAGGCCCGTAACGCTGCGTGTTTCCTCTCTGGGGAGCCGGCAGACAAGCAGCTGCTATTTCTGAGATAACCATCATTTGACACCCAGGATCGACTTATCTTAATGTTGTTTCTCAGGCGACACATCTGCGTGTCGAATCGGAAACCGTGTTTGTGTATTTTCCTGCCAAAGCGCCACCATTGTGCTCAATCATCACATTGCTCGACACGTAATCCCATTTCACGGCTGTAATTGGGTTTGAATGAGGAGCTGGCGGGACGCGGCGGCTCCGGACCGCGGCTCTCACGCCTGAGCGGCGGCTGCCATCTACCGTCTCCGCCCCGCAGCTCCCGCGTGGCCGCGGGGCGCAGACGTGTCTCAAAGCGTTAAAAAGCAGAGAAATACAAACAGACCGCGCAGTCCCACCGCCCACGGGGCTCATTGTCGACCCCAGAAGAAGAAAACTGTCTTTTTCTTCTGATCAGTATCAAATCTCTATTTTTAACCTCCAGCTTCTGCGGCGTAGTACGCAGCTCTGGCCGCTAGAGGGCGCCGCGTCCAAAGGAACGCGTTTAAAACCAAAGATTCGGCCTGTTTTCCCAGAATAAATTTGATCCATTTCATGAAATGAATCAAATTTATTTTTAATTCATCTGTGGAAGACTAATCCTTCTTTGTGCATCTATCGGACCCGCGTGACAGAGCGTCAACCTCTCTGTCAAGGTCACGATCAGGTCGGAGGGACCACTGGAGATCTTTCATTTCTTTTCTCATCCTCTGTTCTCCTCGCTCTTCTTCAGGGTCACCTTCACTCTCCTACAGTCTATTAATTCATCCAAGGCTGCTGTCTTTTACCAAAGTTTGTGTTTTGTCAGAAGTGAGGTATTTTTCTCACAACTGAATCAGTTTGTACCTTTAAATGTCCCCAGATGAGCCCGATTTACCCGCAGGAGAGCTGAGATCAGCGCTGATAGAACACACCCTCCTCAGATTTTTCCTTTATTCCCCCTCATGGATTACTTCCAGACCTTGATAAGTTTCGCACAGGCTGGTTCCAACTGTTCCCTTTTTAAATCCTTTAAAAACGCCTTCAGGCTCCAAACTGGTTTTCACTCCTTTTAACTGTAATAAACAGTAAGTAAGTAAATAAATAATGAATTTCACCATTTTTTTTTGCATCATGCAGGTGACAGACAAGGCTGACAAGCGTTTCCGCTCAGGCCTGGACCCGGATCCTCTCAGTTAGCGCCTCCATTAACACCACGGTAGGTGGGAGATGTTGTTCTGCTCCACACTTTCACCCACTCGTGTTTTACTTCAGTCCACATCTACCATTGGGTTTGGGGCGTCACACCAAAACTGTCCACTAGATGGCACTGCTGCTCATCACAGAAGTTAGCAGTAGCAAAGTCACTTCCAAAGCCACCATTTTTCAAAGTTAGCTAGCGTATTTTTGTGAATATAATCGTTTTTAAGTGCTACATTTGTGTCGGTTCTAGTCAGTGAAGGTTGAAGCTTGTGTGTGACTGCTGTCAGATGACCTCTGATTTTTAATCGTATATCCTGAAGGGCTCAACAATAGAGGTAAAGCTCCAGCTGCTTGTGAAGGGACTAAAATTTTAAGACGCCTCTGAGGTCATGTGGGGAGATTTTTATTTTTTCAATAAAATAATGAGTCATTTTGCAAAAGGTAATAAATATCTGCTACCAGACTGTAACGCTAAGCTAAAGCCTCGTCTAAGCTAATGCCTCATCTCGTTTTATGACATAATGCAATCTGCAGCGGTTTAATGAAGCGGCCACGCGTGACGTCCCCGAGACGTTTCTCTGCAGGGACAATAAAGCCGAAGCCATCAGAGTTATGCCTTTTTTATGTGAGCTGTAAAAACCGCCGGGACCCCGACCGACTGGCTAACTCCAGCTGTTAAATTCTTTCACTTTCATACTTTTGTCTCAAACGAGGCTGCGGCACCGCGCCGCTAACGGTGCTCTCTGGGTGTCGTGACAGAGTTGAAACCCAGGAAGGAGACGGGGGAGGGGAGAAGGGTTCACCCAAGGGTGGCGGTTGTTTGGCAGATGCACGTGGACTCTGGGCGACCTCTGACCTCTCTGCCACGAGTCCGGATAGCCCGTTTATGCTTCCCCGCGGTGATCCTGGACCCCCGCTGGCGTCGCTGTTCAATCCGATCCTGGTCTTTTTTTTGTGTGACCTTTGACCCTACACTTAGCCCTTAGTCTGACGCCATCTCTGCTTTTGCCGGAGGCGTTTCCAGGGTAGCGGTGTTACCGCGGCGGTTCATCAGCTTGAGCGATGGCGGTGGGTAGTTTCACGAAGGAAACGGCTGCTGTGTCACAAGGTCGTGGCTAATGAAGGTGTTTTCTGGCGGTTCGGCCTGATTACCAGATCCATCAACCTGAGCCTGTGAGATTAAAGGAAGTGGGGGCATGTCTGGCCATGTGACTGATGGACTCCAACACGTTTAGCGATACGTTGGTTGGAAAACTGGTCTTAGTTTGGCATCAAATCACAGAGTTCATCAGGTTTGGAAAGGTGATCCTCTCCTCACCTGTGTCTGGCTCCGCCTTTTTCTTGTGTATTTGTAGATTCAGTCTGTTTCTGTTGGATTAGCAACAAGCTAACACCGAGCTAGGACCTCAGACCACCTGATATGAGTGAAGGTAATGTTGAGGCAGAACTGGCCTTTGTTTCCTTTCTGTCTAGAAAAGAGACATCTGCGGGACGTCTGAGCTTCTGTCCAGCAGGCCCGTGTGGTCTCCTCTGGTCCTCATGTTCCAGTTTAACCCTTTATAGGGCAAGTGACTAAAAATGGGATATGGAGAAAACATGTGATTTAATTTCAAATGAAAATGAAGAAAAGCATGACAACAAAATATCTGACTTTGGAATGAGTCTGAAAACACTGAAAATCAAATGAATAAAATGTGCCTTTTTAAAATTACTGTCATTTAACTTTGTCAAGTTCGGCGGGCCGGATTAAAACGTTTAAAATGGCCACATGTGGCCCCCGGGCCATAGTTTGCCCATGCCTGCACTAACCCCAACTCCAACCCTAACCCTAGCCCTAACCCCAACCCTTACCCTCACCAAAGGAGGGTGAGGGTTAGAGTTGGGGTTAGGGTTAGGGTTGGGGTTAGGTTAGGGTTTAGGGTAGGGTTTGGGTTGCTGTTAGATTTGGGGTTAGAATTGGAATTAATCCAAATCTTTATCCCAACCCTAACCCCAACTCCAACCCTAACCCTAGCCCTAACCTATCCTTTGGTGAGTGGTAGGGTTGGGGTTAGGGCTAGGGCTAGGGTTAGGGTTAGGTTTATCGTTGGTCAAAGGTTAAGGTTAGGGCTAGGGTTAAATTTTGTGTTAGGGGTTGGGACAAGGGTTTGGGTGAATTCCAATTCTAACCCCAGCCCTAACAGCAACCCTAACCCTACCCTAAACCCAACTCATACCCCAACCCTAACCCTAACCCTAACCCCAGCCCTAACCGTGCCCCAAGGATAGGGTAGGGTTAGGGTTGCATGTGGCCCCCGGGCCATAGTTTGCCCATGCCTGGTCTAGAACCATGTGGTCCCCACTCAGCCATTTAGAAGAGATCACCCCACATCACAGTTCACATGACTGTGGCATTCGACCAATCAGCAGAGTCCTGGAATGCATCTAATTTTTGCTCTCTACCGAATTTGAAAAAAGACGCTAAAGAAGCCCAGCTCACCGAACATTTCTGCACAAAACTTCTAAACTAACCATGGTAAGTTGATGAAACTCACACATTTTATAGTTGTGCTTAGTGATGACATATGTGTTGTTTGTGAATGACTTGGGTAAATGAGTATGATGAATATTGAGTATTGTATGAGTATTGATGATAATGATAATAATGATATAGTGCAGCCAGCAGCACAAGCTCAGAGCTCAAGGAGATCTGGCAAGTTGGCCCCCAGGCCAACCACCTAGCATAAAGTTGGCCCTAAACAACACAGCCCTTCCTGAACACCAGCCCTCTGCCCCAGACTACACCCACATGCCTTTTCAATACTTTTTTAGGTACTTTGATGTCCAAACCATAAGGCATATAACATACTAAACAAACTTATATGGTGCTCAGAAAGACATTGACACTGTTTTCTCCATGAATAACAATGAAATAATGACCTTTCTGGCCACCCTTAAACTGTTTTCTTGAATTTAATAGCATTTCAATGAGTGCCCTATAAAGGGTTAAGGGTGGATCAAAGTGGATCCAGCATCAGCTGGGATGCTCCCGGCATCCCTGCCCTAGGGAAGGTCACCAGGAAGGGGCAGTGGGGGGGTGTCTGACTTCAAGGCCAGCGACGGTCACCTGTGTCAGCCACCAGTGTCAGGTGGACGCGCCGCGACCACACCGGCGTTCCCTCAGGGATAGAGGACAGAGACCCTTTGATGTTATCTGAACGAGCCTCCGAAGCCCCACCCACATCACATATGGACACCTCTAAAAACGACCCCTGGGAGTCCTGAGCTCCCAGAGTCGGGCGCTGCAACCCGAGAGCGGCCGCAGCCGCCTGGCGGAGCAGCGCTGGAGGCTCCTCATTGGTCCACACAGAGGCGGGTCTGACCTCCCGAGCCCCGGGGTCAAACACGTCTCCTGGAACAGTAACAATTGGATTAGTGTCTTATGTAGGACCAGACGGCCTTGAGATCACACACACACACACACACACACACACACACACACACACAACCTGCCCTCAAAGGGGAGCGCGGCGGCCCCGCCTCCCTGCTGTCGCTTCGGTCCAGATCGATGATTGAACGTCTTCTTCCATCGATGGATCCGTCGTTTCTATCTTTAGCTGCACTAGCTAGCTTTACTTCTGCTGCAGGAGCGAGACGCACCAACCTCAACGTCAGGGAGGCACATTAATATGATGCTTTACAGCTTTAGCGGCCCCCCAGGCTCACCCGCCCCAGGCTCACCCCACCAGGCTCACCCCGCCCCTCCCTTCCTCCCCCCTCCCTGAGTAGATGAGGGCACGCCACCATCACTTTCTCAGACTTATAAAAAGATGATTAGACAGATTTACTGTTACGCTAGCGGAGCCAGCCGGCCAGACCGGGTCGCCCACGTCGCATTCACGTGCACCCTGAGGTCCTCATACATGTTCATGTGCGTGTGTGTGCACGGCCGCGTCAGAGCACGTGAGTGTGTGGCAGGCTCAGAGGAGCAGGGGTGCATCCAGAGGCAGCCTCTCCTTAATGGCCGCAATAATTAAAAAAGCTTTTAGAGGAGAATGTGCCACAAATAAGAGGCGCACGGCGGGACCGCGGACGTAGCGCCGGCAGGACCAGAAAACCCCTCAGCTCAGACAAGCCATTTCTGCTTCTGCTATCACTGATATTGTGGTAACAAAAAACCCTGAAGGAGCCTCAGATTAGCATGTTTACCCGTTTAAAGAACAGGCTCATGCATGCAGCGCTAACTGCTAACGGCTAATCTAAACATGCCGTGGATCGAAATATCCAAGAGAGGCAGATTAGTCTCTTTCTGGAGTTTATTTGTGTTTTAGTCACGATGGAGGGCAGACAGGCAGCCAGCTGCAGGTGACCTTTCACAGAAGACCAGTTTGTGTTCCACCGCAGCCGCTCGGCTTAGGAAATGCTAGCTTAGCAAGACCAAAGAACAAATATTTATCAAAAGCAAGTGGAGGTTTACATGTTTCTCACATTCTGTGGTTCACCTGGTGTGTGTATGGTGTGTGTGCGGCAATGGGAAGTTAAAGATATTTACGTTGGTGAAAATCACCTGAACAAACACAACTGAAGCAAAAAGCTGCTAAAATAATGCTAAAGCTAGCTGGAAATAAATGGACCTAAATGTCAGAGAGATTTACAGAAACATTTTATTTTTTCTTTTTTAATTCTAGAAATGCTGAAAGCATTGAAAGTGTTCCTGGAGTCAAGTTTAATTAAGAAAAAACCGCGCTGACGCCAGTAAATTAGCATGTTGTAAAAAACGATTTTAAATTAAGAGAAGAAAATTGGAAGTTCATGAACTTTAGTTAATTAAATGTGTGTATGTGTGTGTGTGTGTGTGTGTGTGTGTGTGTGTGTGTGTGTGTGTGTAACCTAACATATGGTCTCCAAGGCTGTGGAAACATTTTAAAAATACTTCGAACTAAAAGCGAACTTTCTCTCTCACACACACACACACACACACACACACACACACAATGTCCACTGGGAGGTAAAACGAGCAGCTCGGAGCTGAGAAGGTGTCAGTTTTGGGTTCAGGTGCTGGTCAGCGGTAGGAGGGGTCTGGGGTCAAAGGTCGGGGACTCACACCTACAGCTGCTATCTTGTAAATGCGCTAATGATGCAACTGAATGAATATAAAGTTGAGAAAAGAGTAAATATTTGGTCCCATCAGCCGGTGGTTAACGTTCCCTCGGCAGCGGCTCTCATCAGACGCTAGCGAGCTCGCCGTATTTACGGCGTCTACGCAGTTTTATCATCTCCAGTCATTCTTTTTTCCACTCTAATCTTTTCCTTTTCCACCTTCTCATCCTGCTAACGCCTCCCTCAGCTCCGTTGCTGGCCTGTTATCCGCTGCTGGAATGAGCCTTTAATTCCCCGCGTGGATCATTAAAGTTTCATTCCTGCTGATGGTGATGGGGGGGCTGATCTCCCCCCTCCCCCCTCGTCCGCCGCCTTTAAAGATGGAGGCGCTAAAGTGCTCAGAGCAGACGGCGTCTTCGGGCCTGGGGGTGGAGGGACGCAGGATCTGGCCAATTATACTATTTGGGTTACAGGGGAGCCATTTATTTGTGTGGCCTGACGTGTTTGTGCCGTCTGGGGGAGCCGAAAACCGATAGCGCTGAAGTGGGTTTATTTATCCTGCAGGCCGAGCAGACAAACCGAACCGGGCTCAGTTTGGAGGGAAAGGCGGAGAGTGGGAGCGCACGCAGAGCTGTGGGTGGGGGGGGGACGCGTCCTCCTGGATGACCTTCCAGACCATCACATGACGCTGGACACTGACCAGTCTGTCGGCGCGACTGCGCTAACCAGACCAACCAAAGCGACAGAGTGACTTTCTGTGGAGGTCATAGGTCAACGTTAATTTCACAGCTCCACAAAAATAACATTTGCACTTGTAAATGCGCATGAGTCGGTGGGGGGTGGTTAGCATCAGCTCAGAATGTGCATTAAAACCTCCGTTTTAAAACTAAGACGTTTAAACTCAGATCTGACAAATTCAGAGCAGCCTCACTGTAAAAGTCACCACTTGGGGGCGCCCTCCAGGCACCAGTTTCACTTCTGACCTTTGCCGTAGTGTCGGTCCCGTCCACAGGACCCGAGAAGGAAACGTCTTCCATCACCAGGAGTTTTAAATCATCAAATTAAAGCAGTTTTCCATCAACCTCCTTTAAAGCGCCGCGGAAACCTGATTTTAGCGTTAAATCTTTTGCTGGTTGACGCATCAAAGTCGTCTAGATCGACCCCGCCGAGCTGTCGTGGCTTTCTTCTGTCATCAAAGAATCACAGCTGTATTTGGAAGGTCGTGTTTTCACCCCGGTTAAACACTTTTGTTGCACACGCAGATAAAAACGGCGGTCAAGAGAGCAAAACGATCCGGTTACCGATGGCAACAGTTTAGATTATTTCTTTTTAATTTCCTTCATTCATGTTTCTGGAGTTCTATTAATATCAGATTCTTTCACACAGACACACACACACACACACACACACGTACACACACACACACACGCACTCTGATGGGGACCACATGTTCTGTATCTGGCAGTTATTTCGCTGTTTTAACCCTTAGCGTTAGCCGTTAGCAGCCCTCGATTATTTACTCTGTCATGTTAATTGCTTTAATCCTGCCAGTGATTTAAGGCGGCTGCTCCTCAGACGACTCGTCATGTTTCACAGTCACGTCTGATCAAACCTGCCTCCCTTCACATCTCCTGACGTTCACATGGACTGGATGTGTCGTGTGTGATCGGAGGGGTTAACTCCGCTTCCTGCTTTCATTTGGCCCCCGACATTTTCCAAATCTTTTTCCGATAGAAGACAAATGTTTTTCTTCTTGTTTCTGTGGCTTCTCGGCCCTCTGGAATTGAACGCGTTTCACCTTTGGGTGCAAACCCTGGTTGTCTCCGTCCTGGTGTCGCTCTCCTGGCCATGGTGTCTGCTCTGCTGGCTGGTTTTCCAGGCTGGAAGCTGCAGCAGATGCACAGCTGGAGGATGATGCTGTCTGAGGCTGGAGGACAGTTCGGGGCTGCTTCAATCACTTTCTTTTTTTGTTTTCACAGCAAAATAAAAGCACAAAGTTGTGCGGTGCTGTATTTCTGCACATGTGCGTGATGACTTTGGTTGTTGTACACGTCAGACATGAGGAAACAGTTGTAACTGAGCTGGTTTTGGCTCCCAGAGGCTCGTCATGTGTTCTCCATGGTGTCAGTGTCTTTAATTTTGATGGATTATCCTCAGAGTTGAGGGAAAAAACCCTTAGCAGCAGCCTGGCTGCGTTTAAGGGAAACGGGGATGGCGGCGCCTCGCTGCTGCAGGTCCGAGCTCGAAATATTCAGTTTGTACGGCGGCTTCCGTCCCCACAGACGCGCCCGTTTCCACGTTCTTTCATGTTGACTGAGTCGTGTGTGTTGCTGGTACGAGTCTGGGTTTAATCCAGCTCGGTGACCTTGGATCCGGGTCCCTCCGAGCTCAGACTAGGAACCTGACCACCACGGTGGGCGACAGGAGGCGTGTAGATTTGTTTATGGCTGCTTTGGCGGCGGCGATCCATCAGCAGACTTTCTCTTCCTGCTTGTCTCAGATCTGTGCCGCGATCGGAGCGTCGCGTCTGCCGCCCTTATTTGTTTTCACGTCCATTTGGGGGCGATACAATTAAGAGCTCCGATTTGTTTTTCCTCTCGTTTGGAACGCAACTCGACCTTGACTCCTGTACGCTGAAAGGGGGCGGGGCCAGCTTGGGTGGCCTCAGAGGTGGGAGGGCCCTTAGCCAAACCGCCGCGGGGAGTTTGGTTCACCAGGAGTTGCTACTGGTTTGGCTGAAAGTCTTCGTTTTCAGGGTTGGGGTGAGGCGCTGGGGTGCTCAGATGACGGCTGCTGCTGCAGAAAAGTGGTGTTTGTGATCAGGTTATCTCTGGCTCCGCCTTCTCACACATCTTCAATACAAACGTGCACTCATGACCAGCATAGCCAGTTCAGAAGTTGGATTTTTGCCCCCCTTCCCAACAAAGACGGTAAAAATTAGCCTGTAAATGGTCCAAATGTGAAACCTTCATCCATCCACATGTCCTCACTCATTTTTTGTCCTTTTTTCCTGCTTCTCCTCCTCCTTCCTCCCGTCTCTTCATCCGGGTTTGGAACATCCTGTTCGCAGCTCCATGTCCACAAAGCCACAGCTGGCCCGGGTCCACACGTGCGCCGGCTGCTCCGGCTTTATTTATTCCTCTCTGCAGTTCAGGCGGGCGGCTGCTATCTCCAGCTGGACTCTGCCGCTGCACCCCTGTAATTGCTACTTGGAGCAGGAGCCTCATTAATTATGCAGAAAGGACTGTTTTAATGCACCGCAAACCGATTGTCCTGCAGTGTGATACCAATCAAGTCAGTCCGTCCCTGCATTATGCATCAGAGGCTCTGATTTATTTCAGCTGGAGTTTAGGCAGGAATAGTTTCAGGGCTGAATTCTTGACAGAACTATCTGACGTGATGATGTCGTTTGAAGAAGAGATGATTTTATCTTAGAAATTAAAGATTTTACCACGGCCGACCGCCAGGGGGCGATAGAGAAGCTCTCGTCCCTTTTTGTAGATAACATTTTTTGTTTAAATGTTAGATTTAGAAGCAGTTTTAAAAAAGATTTTATAGTTTAGGACATTTAATTAAAACCCAAACTGAACCTGAAGAGCGTCCGTGTCTCAGGGCTGTCTGGTGTTTGTGCAGCACACCTGCCGACTGTCACAGCAGCTGCCTGGCTGCTTTCTGCAGGCCTGTTTGATTTGCCAGCCAGTTCAGGCTGGTATGTAAACGCTTGTCAGAGGTGCTTTCAGGACGAACAGGCGCCGTCCTGGCGGCTGCTGCGAGCGGCGGGAGTCTCCGGCAGGTCACACAGACAGTCGGCGGCTAATCTGGGGTGATTGGGAAAATTCCGTCCATGCCATTCGCGTGTTCACGCATGGAGCCAACACCAGAAACGAATGTCACTGCAGTTCTAGTGGAACACGGATGGACAGAAGATGGGCGAGAGAGAGAAAACACTCGATGGCGGCTGGGAGGAGGCACATCTGGACCCACCATGACGGCACCTCTGCACTGATTTCCAAGCTGAATGTGTGTCTGTGCACGAGGGCCTCAGTTCCACCGGTTACTGGATTCACTTCTGCAAACTCAGACTCAACCTTCAGATGTTGTCATAGCAGCCAGCGCGGAGTTGTCAGTTCGGGCAGTGTTGGGCCCCTCCGCCCACTGGGGTCCTGGCGGTGAGGGTGTGAGTCAGGCCGTTATCTTCCAAACTCGGATGGCAGCATCGGCCCTGCCTCCTCTCGACGCCTCGTCTGATTCGATCAGCCCTGTTCGTTTATCTGCCGCGGTCATGTTATCGCTAGGCTCCTGGGTGGTTTCTCTCTTATCTTTTTCTTGGTAGCGTAGCATCATTTTCTGGGACGCAGCAGCAGAATCACACAGGCTTCCCTCGGTCACTCTGACTGGCTCAGAGTGACCCGTCTACGTTTGCGTGAACAGACGGAGGGTTAAGGTGCTTCTCCTGCCAGCTGCACACGCTGGGATGATGACAGATGTTATTCTCAGCCAGATTAAACCTCCGTAATGATGATTGCTGTAATTGTCTGCTTCCATCACCTCCGTCCTCAGCGAGCCGCCATCAGCGGACCTTCTTGCATCCTTATGTGGAGCTGGGTGGTGGTTTCCATGGTGATCATCTAACACAAGGGGTGGGCAGTTATTTGTCCACGTTGGGTTTTAGATCTGGATGAACAGGCCAGCCAGGTGGTGCAGGAAACTAACCCCCAAAGGAGGACGTCAACTAAAAATCCAGCTTGATGGACTATTGACTGAGAAAATATTTGGAAATGACTGTAAATTTGTCCAGCTAGAGATGGATGATGAAGCTCTAAATGATGTTTGGCCCCACCTTCTTGAGAAGACAGGTTAGCATGCTAGGTGAAGGGGTGGTCTGAACCTTTTACTCTCTTAATTTGGCTTTTGGAGAAATTGTAAGGGCTCTGTGGGCCACAAAATAGTTCATCAGGCCACACGTGGCCCCAGGGCCCCAGTTTGCCCTCCTCTGGTCTAACATAAACATCGGGGAATCGGATCATCTGAACAAGAAGGTTGATTCAAGAGATCTTCCCGTTGCACTTGTTCGAGATCCACATTTGACCTTTCAATCCTCCGACTCTGCTGGCGGCTGGATCCAGGCCTCTGCGGACTTTAAAGGTCATCCCGTCATCTTTCCACCCTCTCAGTTCAGCTGGCGTCCACGGCAGTCCTGACTGACCCGTGGTAGTCCGTGCACTCGCCTCAGTGGAGACCGCGACCTTGCAGAGGCCGCTCGCAGGGAAAACCCTCCTTTGTTTTAGTCCCACAGAGAAGCTGCAGTCTGGGTTTCCCAGACAAGTCCATCTTTTTATTCCACCTCTCTCTCACGCTGTCACGGAGGCGTCTCACCGCTCGGTGTGTGTGATCAGAGCGCCTCTGCCCGCCACCCGATGGCGTGCTGATGTGGACTCGGTCCCGAGCCCGTCTGGAGGCAGCCTAGGCGTTGATAGAAGAGGATCAAGGGGGGTTAACCCTGGCAGCCGGCAGGTCAGCTGCGGTTTGAGCTCTGTGGAGGAGGTTGTTAAAGTGGCGGCTGCAGCAGACATTTTTCTTACTCCAGCGCCAAGTTCTTCAGAACCCCCCCCTACCCGCCCCCCTTCCTTTCCCCCACTCAAACTCCGGTGCAGGAAAACACACTTTTTGTAATTATCCTGCCTGTATCACCCTCGTTAGACTCCTGTGGTGGAGCCCATTAACAGCAAACGCTCTCTTTTCCGCAACCGCGCAGGCTAAATAAGCGTCGTGCCGCTATTATCTGAACCTACAACCGTCCAGAGCTGCAAAATAATTCAGCCTCACGCTCGAAGCGGGCAGTGGACCGCAGGTTTACGGCGGAGCCTAACAGCCCTGGAGGTACGACTGTAAATGTTTACTCACATCAACGGCCAACAACGTTCAGAGTCTCTGTGCAGTTACAGTTTACAGTAATTCCACCCTCAAATCTGCTTCCATCGCTGAGCAATCAGCCATGGAGCAGCTGCAGGATAACAAGACTGCGACTTTGCTCCGAGTCTCGATTTTCATAACGGTCAGACGCTGCGATTGCGGAGTCTCGCTGTGTTTGAGCATAAATGCAGGAGACTGAAGCCATTAATAAAAAGTCAATGAACGTGGTCAATAAAGCAGTTTGAATCAACAATAGTGAACTGAAGCTCTTGCCAGTAAGTGGCTCCGGGTTTTTCTGCACACGGTGAAAAATCTAATGCGGTTTTGATCAGAATGATGTCTGCTATTGACTGTGGGGGGAGGCCAGAAGGGGCAGGGGTGGGGCTGCTCCGGGGATGACCCCCCGCACTCCATGATTGATCGGGTGTGTCGGAGCAATTCCTGCCCAAATGAGTCAGGACAGGCGTGTGCGCCGCTGCAGCCATGCTTAGTTCACCTTATTAACTTACCCAGGAAGAGGGCACCGTAAATAGCCTGCAGAGGAGCCTCGCTGGGGGACACTGTCAAAAGAAAGATGGAGAAAAGCAGCCTCGCTAAACTCGATTTGTAATTCAATCCGGGGTGCCGCCATCGATTTGCTGCTCTGCTGCCACCGCAGTAGCCAACCTGCAGCTGGGCAATGGATTAAAGCATCGGCGACTTCTCGTCCTCCCCCGACCGCCACGAAAGCGTCTGAGCGCGCTAGCTCTTCATTGTCTTACAGACAATCAGCCTTTCTAAGCAGACAAAAGTTTCAAGGGTGGCGGAGATGAAGGAGCTGCTGCTCCAAACGGCTTCCTCACCACGGAGACGCCATCCCTAGAGCCTCCTGGGGCAGCAGGACAGGCACCGCCTCAGAGCCCCGGTGGTGATCCGTGAGCTTGTAAAGGGACCGTGGTTCCCGCTGCTGCGTAAACAAAGATCCATTTACAGGTTTTAAGGGAAAAACTGTTTCCAATAAAGTTATATGACCATAATAAACCCTCTGGATTATCTTTAGAATGTTTGCATGTCACTTTTTATCCATCACATTATGTCAAGGACGCAGGATTCCAGATTTAGGGTGTTCCTGGGGCCCCTGGGGGCAGAGGTTAAGCAGCGTGATAACCGGATGACACGCCGTGATCTTCGCCCGGAGAGATAAAACCTTTCCCCCGCCGGCCGTCAGGCGGTAGCAGCAGCTTGCTCGGCAGCCTCGCCTCAGCCGGCGGGGGGTTTGATGGACGTGTGCGCCCTAGCAGGTCGGTGGTGTAAACCAGCTCCAGGACTCCAGGGCCAGCTCTGAAACATGTTGTGTGACAGACGTGAGCCGTGTGTTAGCGGATAACGTAAACTCCACGTTGGCCTGCCCAGCCCGTAGCTGTTTGCCACATGGCCTAGTGAAAGTTGCTTATAGATGTATCCATTCTGCCGCGGCGTCAGAGCGTGAAGCTAGGAGGCCGAACGCTTGAGAGGCCAAATTCCTCTGCAGAACTCTGCGGTTTTCCGCCGTAGGGATGCGGTATAATGCCTGGGGAACCGGCTTTAATCAGCTACCAGGCTCTGCTCTTATTTCTTTCCCGTAAATGCCTGATCTCTGCATGATTAACAGCTTCAGCTCTCAGCGTCCACATGTGAACTCAGAGTTTCTGTCTGCTACGATTTCACTTTTCTTTGCATCTGCCTCCTTTTGTCCTTCTATTCTTTCATCGGTCCCGATCGCCTATCGAGTTTTATCGGTTCCATGTGTTTGACGCCCACCGGGGGCCGAAACCATCCTTGAAGAAACACCTTTCTGGATCTTTCTTCATGGGATCACACAGTCGGACCACGTTCCACCTCCCAAATGGTCCAGTGATGACCTGGGACACCAGAATGGGAGGAATGGTGGTGGGAGCAGACCCTCAGAACAAGAAGGTTCCTGGTTCCATTCCAGCTGCGCCCGGGTCTGCTTGCTCTGCCTCGCCTGTGTGGGCTATTTTTGGTTTCCTCCCAACAGAAACAAAGACGTTAGGCTGTCCGGAGACTCCAAACAGCCCCTGGTGTGTGTGACCTGTCCCAGGACGTCCTGCTGCCCCTCCCCCGCTGCCAGCTGGGAAAGCAGCTCCCCATTTAATCCAAATTTATGGCATCAAATACCGATCATTAAATTGCTCGTAAAAAGAATCTTAACTTTAGTGGGAGTGGGAGGGGCTTAATCCCTCATCGTAGCCAATCACGAGGGGCCATACTAAGACCTCTGACCTGGCCTTTCTTTATTTACAGTATTTATGGATGAAAACCCAACACCTATGATGATCTAAGCCTGACCTTTCCCATCGGTGCGCGCCTCAGTTTTATGACCACCGGCGCTGTCAGGAGGCATCTGGCTGGATAAAGTGGTGGCCCATGAAGCTGTTTATTAAATTAGCTTTTAAATTTTAAATGGATGGATCCATCAACGCGTCTGAAGACGTTTTTCACGCTCTGCTGCTGCAGTCCGGGACGAGCTCCGCTCTACACTGGCGTGATTTATGCAGCTCTTAATCTGCCACAATCACAAGCGGGGAAAGATGTTTTCAGCACCATCGCCGTCCAGAGCGAGGATGGTGATTTAGCGCGCCGACGAGGGTCCGTGAAGAAAGGGAAGAGGAAGAGGATGAGGATGGGCTTCCCTGGTCCTGGGCCTGGCCGGTTTCCAGCTTCCACTTGAACACGATGGATCAAATCAGTTGGAAAATAAACAAGCAGCCGGATGAAAGCATCAGCCTCCGAGCCCCCGTAATGAGCTGGCCAGACGTAATGGATTGCTCATTATTGTTGCCTAAGTGAGTCGTACTGGGATCCATTAAAGAGGGAGGTCTGACTTTCTTCTGCTGCTCACGTTCAGGCTGAAAACCGGCAAATCGGGGTCGTTGGGTGAGAAGTCAGAGCGCTGGCAGTGACGGCGTGGAGGCGTTCTCGGGTTGTCAGGGCTGAAAGAAAAATGCCTCATTCGTCCGGCTTGATAGAGGTTCTTCGGAACAGCTGATCTGAGGGTCGGACTGAGAAGGAGCTGGTACGCGTGACACATTCCAGGACAAACAGGGGTCAGGCGTGATGGAGGAGTTGTGTTCAGGTGCTGGGGTTTGTAGTGAGCGCTGATGGATGAGGTGGTCAGGATGTTAGTCCCAGGTTCACCGGCTGCTCAGGTCCAGTGAAGCTCACCTGGTTCTGCTTTAAACGGACCTTTGCTCCTCAGATCCAGCCCGACATTTGTTGTCTGATGTTCTGTATTGATGGTTTCCCCTTTTTTTTCATTTGACCAGTGTAAGTCTGAACATGTGACCTCTCAGAACCTCAGAGCCACTTTTCTCTTCATCGCTCCTCCAGAAATGACCTTGGTGTCTTTTTTTTTAGGATTTGACAGTAAAAAGCTGTTTAGAAAAGATTCTGCGTTTTTATCAAAGAGAGTCTGAGAAGGTTTTGTTGGTCTGACCCGACACAAAACAAATTTTACTGTAATTTTGTAATTCGTTTTACCCACCTTCAATCCTCCAGCCTGCTGTCGTGTGTCTGCCTGGAGTCTTGAAATGACCTTGGCCTGTATCAAACAGATGTCAGCTGCTATAAACATCCAAAGTTCCACGTCCGACATGCTTTTTGACACATTCTCGGCCCGTTTTTCACGGCACGCGACCTTCAGGTCTCCTCCAAAGGGAGGACGTGACGCCCGCCGCCTGCCCAGGAAGCCTTTAAAACAATTAAAGTCCCTGGAAAGCATAAAAACACCGGCTGCCAAGAACCGAAAAGGGAGATTAAATAAAAGCCGTAGTTTCCCTCCTTAGATTTAAACCCCTCAAATTAAATCAAGTGGCATCAGTGGGTGGTGGCCTGGGTGGGGGTCCCTAATGGCAGGCTTGTCACACATTTGTTTTATTAATCCTCCCTCCTTGCTCCGACTTCTACTGTAACTCTGACTCATCTGCTGCAGGAGAGGAGGAGCAGCGGGAGGAGAGCAGGAGTGGGGGCGGCGGAGGCGAGTGAGTCACGACGCACCGCAGGAGCCATTTTTCACACGGCGGCGTCGGCCCTGAGAGCAGCTTGGCTCCGTCCGTCACAGGCAGCCGTGGAAATCCGGCAGCTTCGTGCTGCTGCAGCTGCTGCGGATGAGAAGACAGGAGCAGCCGGGACACCAGCGGCTGAAGGGCTGCTTCTGCATCCGTCCTGGCACCCCTTTATTTCTCTATACCTAATTAGATTTGACACCAGCCCAAATAGGAGACGAGGCTTCCGTTAGCTCTCCTCCCAGCCTGGCCGTCCTCACAACACGTCCTTGATGAGCTTCTGTGAGAGACGACAGCTTTTCATCCACCTGGAACCTGCAGAGTCTCAGCTCGGGGTTCTTACGGAGGGACGCTCACAAAAACCAACATTTGAGATGATGCACGATGAGAAGCAGCCAGATTTCACACGCTGCCACAATAATTGTGAATTAAATCGCCACTCACAGCGTTAGCCGGAGGATTCCTCTCCTCTGTCAACCTGTGGCGCGTCTCCGCCTGTGGAAAGCCTCAGTGATTCGAGCACATCTGCGTTTACGTGTGAACGATGTTCTTGTAGAACAATGGTGGGAGAGCCGAGGGTTCTGCTCTTCAGAAGAGCTCGGTGGGCTGGTGGAGAGGCGCTCTCCTACCTCCTTTCCTGCTTCTGCATCCCTGTTCCATTGAATGAAACCTCCATATGTCTTCACTCTCTACAGCTTCTCAGATTGTTCTGTGCTTTGATCAAGCTGTCAGGATCAATCTTCCCGACTTCGATCAGATAATTTGAGAACAATCACAGCAAAGCCGGGTTCGAGCTTGTTTACCAAACGACTCCGTCCCGTTTGCGTAGCCCTGGGATGCTTACGCTGCGCTGTTTGAGGCTCGGCTCTGAAATGTGCAGACCAGATGCTCCGAGCAGCCCCCAGTTTTGCACTATCCCACTCTTGGCACACGCCAGGTCCTGCATTCCCCGCGAGGAGCCCTGGGGCAGATTCATCTCTGTCGAAAAGTGCAGCCGGACGTTCGTCACCCAGGCTTCCATAGAGATTTCATTTAGGGCCACTGAATGGCATCTCTGTTCCTGGCGATGCCCACGCGCTCGCTGGAGGGACAGCGATGCCACCAAAGGTTTCCTCTGAGCTCATCCGCATACTCCCGCATCATCCAGCTCCCCCTGCCCCTTTAATCTCAGAAGGGTGGATCTGTGATGCAGAGAAGGGGCTTTTAGGTGGAGGCTGATGCGGAGCGAGAGTGACGAGCGTGAGCCAGGGCTTCTGACGCTTCCAGTGGTGGCCTCTGCCCCTCGGCCTGTTTCAGCCAGGGTCCATCTCCATTTCCCTTGTGCACTCGCGTCCAGTCACAGCCTGCTCCATCTTGCGTGTAGGTATCTGGAAAACCGTCAAGGATGCACTGAAAACCCTCGTCTGTCTTCACCAGCAGACTCACTAATTCTCCAGACAGACCTGGAACCTTCAGAAGGTCCACCAGATCTGAAAGAAAGAGTCGGGTTGTGGGATAGTAGAAGATCGTCGGCAAAAGGCCAGTGGATGGAATCTGCTGCCCAGCAGAGGCTGCTTCTGTGAAACTCAGCCTGGTTTTCCCACACTTCCACGCCTGCTCCGAGCTTTTTTTACCTGAAAATTCATCTGAGACTTATTCTTTCAAAGACGGATGACCCTAAGAAGCCCATATGGAGAAGATCAGGTGATGGTGTTGGAGCAGCAGAGCCCAGAGGGGGAGGGGGAGGTCAGGTTGAACCAAGACAAGAAATAAATCAAAGCTGAGCTAAATGCATTTGCTGCTCCCGACTGGGACCAGGTTCCCCTAAATTCAAGTAAATATTTGCAAGAGAAATGTCAGAAATTTAAAAGATGAACCTTTTCAGATCATCTTTAATGTTTTAATGCCTGCAAAAGAGAAAGGTGTTGAATGAGATGACTTCAAAGGTCTCGTTCCCCTCGCTAGTGATTTCACAAGCGAATGTACCTCATTTGTGGTTTTGGGTCAGCAATTTATGAACCTGACCAATAAACTTTCATTGTGAACTTTGGTGCGGGAGGAGTAATCTGCGGCTGATCTTCGTCATCTGGGATCAATGTGGCCCAGCTTAGACGACCTCTGTTACTTTGACCCCTGGGAAAAACTTGACTGCAGCCGATAAAACATCAGTCAAATGCCGTAACTTTGGTTTTATTTCACAGGTTAGCCGACGGAGCGAAAGCGTGAGCTCAGGTAGACGTTTATATTGACAGCAGGTGGAGGTCCTCTCCTAACTGGGAGCTGTGGGACGGGACTGTGGTGGGGGAGGTGTTAATGTAATAAAACATGCGCAGGAAAACATCCCGGGAAGTCAGAGTTTAGTGCGAAATCAATCCCAGCGGAGGCCTAGTGAGGTCCACCTGATCACATGCAGATGTTTGCTAACGTCACCCGCTTCGGCTCGGAGACGAGTCTGAGAGGCGAGATGGGCGAATCTAGCAAACATAAACATGGCATTAGCGAACGCGACCCCGCGCTGATCTCCGCCTTCTCAGTGGAAAGGATTGTGAGCGGTTTCAGATCTTTAACAGTTATTTCAGACAGAAACGACAAGCGAAAACTAGCCTAAAAGGTCCTGTTTCCAATTTCCAGCAAAATGCTGTTTTCTCTGCTCTGATTGGCTGCTTGGAACGCATAGACTCGGGGGGTAAAGGTTGTCGGACCAGGACGAAGTGGATCAAGATGAGATGATCCAAACAAACTTTATCTCTGTGTTTATTTTCTTTTAACATCGACCTTCTGGTAAAAACAAACCAGCTCCAGACCGCCACCTACTGGTGAGGAGAGCTGCTCCTAACTCAGGGCTTGACCTCTGGCTTCTGGACTGTATTTAAATTAGGTTGTAGTGAGTAATTAGCCGCTCATACTCTGCAGTCACTTGTTTTTCCTGCGATGCGTTTAGTGCATCCCAACCTCCGAGCAAACGTTTCCATCCCACATCTGGTTGTGTCCAACCTGTTTCTTCAGCCATTAATCATTTCCTGAGCGACTCTGTAAGATTTTTCTTACAGAACTACATTTTGTTCTGGATTTTTTGTGACAGGGTTAGCTAGTTACATCACTGGAAAACGAGAGCTGTGGGAATGATTGGGGTCTGCCAGGACCGGCGTGTAAACCCTCCCCAGCTCCGTCCAAGCTGGAACTGAACCAGGGACTCAACCTTCAGCCCGTGTTTGAGCTTCTCCAAACAAAACTTCACATTATTTTCTGTAAACAAATCATTGTTTATGGAATGGGAGGAGTCGGAAGCCAACTGTAGCGTTTTGAGGCTCGCTGGTTCGGATTTGTGGAACTTTCTTCTTAATCGTCTCTCTGGGCGCTTTATTGAGTTTTGGGCTAAAAGCGTCTGTGGGAAAGTTTCCCGTTACTATCTGTCCATCAGTCTGTGGATGGCACAGAGTAATCTCTTTGATCGGACCCAAACCGGCTCTGCTCCTGCCGCTCCGACATTTGACCTCTGGGGTCTGGACAAACATCTTTAGGGGACCAGAGGTTTCCAGCCAGTTTGTCCTGTGATTGTTGTTAATTGGGCAGAAGATCTCCAGCAAAGCTGATTAAACGCCGTTTGTTTTCGGTGGCGGAGATCCCGATGGCTGAGATTGTTCCCACATTTCCAAACATTGTTCCTGTCATCCTGGGATGACTGTTTTCCCGCCAACTTGACAGTCTCCGCAGCAATGAGACAACAGAACGGCTAATGGGAACCAGCAGGGGCTCGGCTGTAATCGCTGCCTCCCGGTCCCATAAATACCGAGCGTGGGTGGAGGAAATGGCGTGCACGGCGTAAACACACACAACAAGATGTCCGACAGTGCTGGCGAGGTGCTCGGCCATCTCCGACACACAGAGACACACGGAGCCGGGAGACGTTCCTGGATGGCGCCCGGTTGGGATCGCACCTCTCCCACGTCTGTGGATAAACTGTGGGAAAGAGGGGACCCCCAGATTTACGGCTCAGATGAAATGAGAATCTCTCAGGTGTTCCTGCACACGCGTGTCCGCCGCTGACATCTTTACATCACGCTGGCGAACCTTCTCCGGTCAGCCCGGCGTCATCCTGACAGAGGAACCTTCATCATCTTCATTATTGGAAAACATCGATCATGGCTGGTCTGATGTCTGCCCGGGCCTTAAAGTCCATGTTTTCTGTATTTTACCATGTTTGCTTTGATGTTTGGATTATAAAAATCAAAGGAAATTGAAATGTTGGTGATGATGATGCTGAAATAATCTGGTTTCGCTCTTTAACAGGTTTCTGATGGTATTTTTACAGACATCCAGAGGTTGGGTCTGATGTCAGCCGTTAACCAGGTGAGTGTGTGTGTGTGTGTGTGTGCGTGTGTGTGTGTGTGTGGGTTGGGGGTTGTCAATCACAGCCCATCTGATCTCAAGTCTTAAATGGTTTCTTTCCTCCATCGGTGTCTCTCCATGTTCTCCGTGCTTCCTCTGGATGTTTTTCAGGGCCCAGCTCGTCTCCGGGCCGTAGTGCCGTTTCTACCACCCCCCCCCCCCTCCTTAGCACCGACATGTGGGAAGCATCAACCTTCTCCCACTCGCCACTTCCTTCCTCGGCATATTCTCAGCCACGGTGGAGCGAAAGCGTCCATCCCTCCGTGCCCTCGCCCATTAGAAGGCTGACCTCGGTCATTAATGGGAGGCCTGCGGACCGGAGGAGGGTCTGGATTACTAACGTGGGCAGGAGCTCTACCTGTATTTGTTCTGGAGCTTCATCAGGAAGGAAGGGCTCAGCGCTAATGGCTTGTTTACACGGCTGGAAACTCGCTGATTTTGTTTTCTTGATTCGTGTAATTGGCCCCAAACCCAATCAATCAAAGTATCCATCAGCAAGTTGGGTTTGAGTAAACACATTAATCCTTTAAGATTTCAGTTCTCCTGATGAAGTAAAAAGCCAGAATCCAAACACGCTAATTAGCAGGATTAGTAGCAGGAGCATCATTAAAAAGGCGCCCGTCAGCCACGGTTCTGGGATCCTTCCTCCCAGCCTCAGAGGATCCCCAACCAAACTGCTGCTCAGCTTTTCTGAAGAGCGCAGAAGCGAGTCTGACCTACCGGGTTGAGGGCAACGCTGCGCGTTGGCGGCTATCAGCGCTGCGCGTTGGCGCTTGGTCAGGCCGCAGAGCTGCAGGTTGGTCAGCGGATCTCCACTCAGCTCTGCTCCACTTACGCTGAAAGACGGACAGCTGCAGGCGTTAGACGCGGCGCTGCAGTCCTGTAACCACGCTGAGGCTGGTGGAGCACACACACACACACACACACACACACACACACACACCTAATGGCTTTCTCAGAGCAGACCCCCCCACTCCCTCCTCTCTCAGCTGGTTCAGGCTCGTATCTTTTTAAAATGAAACATAAAGCAGAACATCTGTCCAGCTGGGCTCAGTGAAGCTCTGCTCCGCCGCCGCGCACTGACGCTGTTTCCAGCTTTCTGTCATTTTTCTGTTGAAGAAATGTGCGAATATTTGAGCACTGACACAAAAGCTCCTTTTGTGTCCGGTTTGCAGCTCTGAGGCCGTGTTAACTGCTGCCAGAGCCGGCGTGTCAGGCGGATCTGATGAGCAAGCATCGGTCACAGAACGGGGGGGTCGGAAATAGCTAACAGCCGTTAGCCGCTAACACAAACATCAGCAGCATCAGGGGGAACATCTGGAGCGTTAGGGTTAGAAAGAAAATGCTTCTCTAAACATCACACCCAAACTGGACGATCCTGATCTTGTTGACCACTGTGTGTGTGTGTGTGTGTGTGTGTGTGTGTGTGTGTGTGCATTTATTCAGTATCAGTACAAGCAGAGGTGAGCGGCGCAAGCAGTTGAGAGTAGCTTCTCGGTCTTCATGTCCTTGACTTTACAGCTATATTTACAGCTGTAACTTATCCCTTAACTCTGTGTGTGTGTGTGTGTGTGTGTCATGTGACCCTCCGTCCTGCCTCCCACCATCAAGCGCTCTCCTCGTGTGCTCGACAGCAGGGCCAACAGTTCAGCTGTCTCTGACATCAAGAGACATCAGGTAGCATTAAACCCTGTCAACACACACACACACACACACACACACACACACGCACACACACACACACACACGCTCCAGTCCAGAGAACGCCTCCCTGATGCTCAGCATCTGTTTCCAGCCTCGGTTCTGAACAGGATCCACTGTTATTAGACTTTATTTTATTGGCCTTCTTTACTGCGTCGCCCACTGACCTCACATCAGCCCAGCTGATGAATGAAAGTGCTTCTCTCCAGATCACACAAACACTTAAAAACCCTTAAAAATGCCCCTCTTCAAAGAGGCTGGATCGAAGACGACCTCCTCAGGTCTGTCAGCGGGGAAACTGTGATGCTAATTAGGTCACACAGATGATCTGTCACTGAGAAGAAAAACTCCGATGCTCGGAATCCAGGCTTCAATCCTTATGTTCCAGCCACATTCGTGGGCTAAATCAGAAAATTAGCTCTGCGACTCCACATCTGCAGAGTCTGGTGTTTGTTTTGGCTGTTTGAGTAGGATTTGAGCAGATGCTGTTGCACGTTTTGGGGGATTTTGGAGGTGAAAAAGAGAGTAAAATGAGAGGGAAACAGAAACCAGGACTGTTTCTGATGTAGCCTAGCATAAACTCAGTAAACCCTCTCAAACTCTGAGGGTTGGAAGCAGTAAAGTTTCCACTGCGGAGAAGGCCGGCACCTGAGAGCCTTCAGGAGTTTGAGCCCTCCTGACTGGAGCCACCCAAAGCTGCTTTAGATGCCTCCAAAAGCAGCAAGGTTTTATCTCCAGGCTCCTTTGAACGTGTGAGAGGCTGCAGGTTGGAGGGAAGTAAACCTGCCACAGGTCCCGCCCTGACCTCTGACCCGCAGCGGCGGCTCCGTAACCGATCCTGTTTAGAGGATATCGACCCTCTGCCGGGGCCGGCCCTCTCCTCCCCCTGAACGCTATCGATCTCACTCTTTTAAGTGTTACCATAAATTCCCTCCCCATTAGTTTAAACTAGACAGCGTTCGGTGCACCTCATGATTCATCCAGACAGGCCTCAACAGAGAGAGTCCGGCCTCTTACATTAGCCCCCCTGCCTCCCCCTACCCCTTTCTCCCTTTCTCTCTCTCTGTTTAAGTGTTGTGCTTCCTGGATTCCGGCGGTACAAAGTGCTTGGACGGGGGGAGATTGAATTTGCCCCTAATCTGGTCTGGCTGCTCTCCATCTGCGTGCTGGCCCAGGTGCAAGTGTGGCCGTCTGAGGTGCTCTGAATGTTCTTCTGGACGTTCTGTATCCTACTGAGGAGCCGCAGCTCTGACAGGAACCCTCCAAGCCACCGTTGTCACCTGTCAGAGGGTTAAATTCCATGTTACCCTAAGGCTAAATTGCATTTTATTACATCCCAACATGCGCCTGATCAAAGTGGGGCTTTAATCTGCGCCTCAGCTGCGCCCACCTCTGCACCAGCCTGCTGATTAATCCCCCAGAGGAGCCGGGAACCATCCGGCAGCCCAATAATTCCTGCGGGAGGAGCCGATAGAGACCAGAACAGACCATCCATCAGCTCACTCTTCTGCTCTTTTCCATAAACAACCACCAACACCTCCAGAGCGGAACACAAATCCCATGAATCCTTGTTTGGGAGCTGCTCTAAACCACTTACGGTAATGTTAAATAAAAGCTAATCCACTCTTTATGCATGTTTACAACCTGTTCACCAGCTGCAACAGCTGATTCAGACACTCCCACTCTGATCTCCAGGTACCTGATCTCCAGGCGAGCCTTGTTAGCCTGCAAACCCTGGAAATGACCTTAAATGTTGAGATAAAACGATGGTTAACAAACCTTTTCCTATCTCGGTGACCCAGAGGTGACCTTCCAGTCTGCCCTGGGTGGTTGGGCTCCAGGTCAGGGTCGGGGTTGGGGTTAGCCTCGCCGTGTGAAGACTGGACATTTACGGTTGAGGATAACGAGACAAGTCTGTCTCGCTGGGCGCTGACGTGAGATCTCGCTGCCATCTGATCCGAGAATGACGGTGGATCTCATCCAGCAGAGCTGCTGCTGCTGCTGCTGCTGAGGGACGTTCCTGCTCAGTCAGCGCTGACAGGAACCAGAGACGGAGCTGGAGGAGTTAGCAGGCCAATGTTGCTGTTAGCGCTATTCGAATCTGACGTTTTGAAGGGTTTGTTTGTACCAGAGTTTGCTGGAAGGCAAACATCCGGCGTGATTCAAGCCGGGGCTGGTTTTTAAAGGTTACCCAAACCCCACGTGCTCCTGGGACACGTCAGCACAGTCATGTTCCATTCAAACAAAGATTCAAGATTTAATTGAAAGTATTTCTTCATTTTCAGCAGCTCTGTTACCAAATGGTTCATCTAGGTCAAGAGGGTAGGGGTGCGTCACAAAAGAGCAGCTGCCACACACACACACACACACACACACACACACACACACACACACACACACACACACACTAACATCTCCATTAACCAGAGCACTGTATAATTTCATTACGTCAGTCTTAATTGTGTTGGTAGCATCTCAACATGCGCTGGCCGAGGCGGCGGCACGAGCACGGCTACGAAAACAGGTTGGAGGGCTGCAGGCCCTGCCCCCCTCTGAGAGGAGGTCTGCATCCCTGCAGGTGGCGCTGCACAGACTGGAAGCTAAGTCCAGACCAGATGAATTCTGGGGTCAGCAGCTGTAAAAATGCGTCCTCCAGGAGAATCGTTCCCTGGAGGTAATTCTGGACACCTGACGGCGTTTCTCCGCTTTCTGCTCTGAGTGCAGGCCAAACATCGGCCCTGACTTCATGTCACGGCTGGTTTTGTTCGCAGGACCTCGCTGCTATTCCAACTGTCACAACAGCAGCGGGTGGGGTCCCGGCTGCTTATTCCAGCCTGGCGGGGTCGCGACCTCTGTGTGTGTGGCTCCAGTCACATCTGTCTCCTGGTGGGTTTCGCTAACGTAGCATTTTTGTCATCACCAACATCAGTTTAGATGAAAAATTAGACATTTTATGGCTAACAGATATGTAAGGGATGCTAACAAGAGCTGTTGCCTCCAGTCATGTGGGCAGACGTGCAGCAGCTGGAAGTGTTTTGTGGCAACTGTGATTGTAACATATGTACAGAACATGTTAAACACGTGCTAATATCCTGGTCAATGTCATAGTAGCATGTTAGTGTTAGCATGTAAAAAGAGGAACCTGTGAATAAAGGCTACGTGGCTCTGAGGTATCAAAACAATCAAATTGGCTAACTAGCATTTGTCCCCCCTGCAGGCACCTGGGGGCATTAATGGAGGAGAGAGGGGTGGGACAGATCAGAAAGGCAGAGTGAGAAGAGGAGCGAGAGATGGATGGAAAAAAAACCAGATGTGCCATATTTACTGCCACTGTCAGACGACGTCTCTGGTGAGTGTTGGTGACTACACAAACTTCAGGTCTGCAGGAGAAGAATTTAGCCCCAAACCGCAAGAAAATTACCTCATGGTGGCTAGCTTTGAATGCTAACACAAACGGGCTAAATGTTTTGACCAGCTCAGGTTGGAAGGTGGTTTATTTAAATTGGATCCAGTCGTTGGGTGTAATTGTTAAAGTGATGTGTGTGTGTGTGTGTGTGTGTCATCATTACTTCATGGATTTCACCTGCAGGTGTCCCAACTGTTTGTTTTATTTCATTTCTTTATATTTTTTGTTCCTGTAACGGTGGTAAACGCTTGTCTGTTGCCATGGAGACCAGACTTTCCTCTGAGCTGACTCAGCAATGGCCAGTGTTCCACCAGCAGATCTCTAAACAGGAAAGGAGCCAGAGTTTGTCCTCCTCGAGGCCGAAGCATCTGCTCCGTGAGCCGTTGACCCCGATGATGGTCGCCAAGGCAAAATATGGCGGCCACCTGCACCGCTGCGGCCGTAGTTAGCTGCGGGGCGATTGGCCCTCTCTCGCTTTCGTCCTGACTATAAATCCTGCCACACGTTTTCCTGGTTTCTAATCAAACGTCTTCATGGTCCAAACAGCAGTAACCTCCTTCGCTCCATCAGACGTCCAGACGCTCCCCCTCCCCCTGGGGACGGCGAGCCGGCCGAGGCTGCGTTTGTGATGGACTGTCCTCTCCTGGACGGGCCCCGGGCGTGAACCCTTTGTTGTCGGCCCCCCACCAAGGCGGTGCATTAACTCCTCTTTCAGCAGATGCACTCGTGGATGAGGCGCGGCATCTCTGGCGGCGGCGGTAACTCAGTGTCAAGCCTCGGCTGCATTAAGGCCAAGCGTCTCCGGGCACATTTAAGAGCAGACGCTAACATTTTGTTCTTATCTAAATGCGGTGCATTAGCGGCGCATTACGCTGAGCGGGTGGCTGTAGCTAGCTCTGAAAGTTTCGGATGGCTGGTGAGGCCTTGAGTCTCGACCAACTTCTTGCAAGATAACGAACATAAAAGTGGTTTTCCACTAAAATACCACATTTCTCCTCAATCAACAACAGGATGAGAGGAAATCTAGGTCGCCATAGCGCCGCCAGTGGACATTTTGTGCAACTGTTATTCATCGGTCTGGAGATTCTCTTAACTGAAGATTTTCTTTAAAACGCGTTTCTGGCTGTTGATGTTTGGAACTCGAAACTGCTAGAACCTGAGTGGAACAAGTCGGGGCCGAGGCTGGGGCCCTGAGGGACCGTGTGAAGGTGAGCACGTGTCCACGGCTCCGTCCAGGCCCGGCTGTAATTACTGGCTAATTATTTTACAGAATCAGTTCTTTATGACCTCGATGACTGGATTTGACACAGATTTCCGCCGCCCCTGATGTTGTTGCGGTTTCAGACTCTATCACGGCAGTGCCATAACGCTAACAAGTGCTCATTTGGTTTTTCTCCTCGCAGCACTTAGAGCAATAATGCAGTTTTAATGAGTCTGCGAGTGCAGCTTAACTGTATCTGCGTCGGGCTCTGAACAGGACCTTTGGGTGTTACTGTGGAGGACAAGGAGAGCTTCCATCAGTTCACCATATGGCCCCCCACGTGCACTAATGAGAGCCAGGCTGTCCTGCTGGTGGCGTTGGGGGGGGGTCAAACCTGCTTGACTCATGTGGGACGCGTCATCTGTCCCCTCAGTTCAGCTCAGCAGAGGCGCGACTGTGGATCTGGTGGACATTCATCTGGAATGTGCTAATTCCCCCTTTTTTTGTATTTTACTAGAGGGAAACAAGAGCATCCTGTCACAGCTGCAGTCAAAGAAAAACGGAGATATTTTTATCGAGAAACAGGCGAGCAAATGTGGAATAAACACAAGGAAAGCGGAGGAGATGAACATGCATCCAGAGAGTTGATGAGCTCTCTGAAGGAGAAGCAGCAGAGTGGGAGAGTGTGAAGCTCCTCAGCAGACACCCCCACCCCCGCACCCCCCTCCTCCACCCAGCACCCCCACCCCTTCGCTCTGGGCTGCTGATTGATGAGCACATCTGGGAGTTAACATGACACACTCTGTGTCAGTTTTCAGGCCGCTGGATCCTTCTCCTCTGGACCGTTGAGCCAAGGCAGCAGTTAGAAAGACTGTCAGAGGTCAGAGACCCCGTGTTGGTGTGTTGGTGTGTGGGTGTTGTGGGGGGGGGCTGCAGACTCATTTCCTGTGAGGACACAAGGGTGTTTTCCTTTTCCAGAATCGAGCTTCTCTCCTTCTGGTGAAGCTGCTGCTCTCTCCCTCTCTCTCTCTCTCTCTCTCTGACTTAATCGCCACTTTCATCCGGTTCGGCGGAGTCAGCAGGCGGGAACAGCTCAGCGGAGAATTCTGGTGGCAAAAGCAAACAAGCCGAAGAAGCGAAGGCGCTGTGGAGAGCAGCTTCGCTCCGGCCCATAAAAGCCTCCGTGGGGCTGTGTGGTTCTT
>CAAE01014987.1:422709-465459 GCA_000180735.1 Tetraodon nigroviridis
ATTCTCTTCTTAAGGGAGTTAAAGGTGGTGAAGTCCAAACTGTAGATGAACCGAGGCCAGAAGGTTCTCAGCTCTGGTCCTGGTGTTGGCAAACAGGAGGAAAAAAACAGGGATTTTCCGGGTTTCTGTAAGTTGTGGGGGAGCATTGAAATACGGCGCTGCCTTTTCTTCACCCCAGGTCATTAATTTCTCATTTAGTTTAAACAGCGGAGTGTGTGAGCGAAGCGCAGCCCTCGCCTGGTAATGAGGAGAGATGAACGACTGCGTGTGTGTGTGTGTGTGTGAGAGAGAGAGAGAGAGAGAGACAGAATGAATGTGTGATGGATAAGAAAAACAAACAAACACGCCACAGGGATGGTAGCAGTACATGATAAATGGGTTTCCTGCATCCAAAAAGAAAGTTCCGGGACCTCCGTCTCCAGAATCCTGCCACACACAGAAACTTGGCAAAACACAGAGACAGAAGAGAATTTTACATTCAGATCTTCGGAACTTTACAGAAAATAAAGAAATAAAATTAAATTATCATAAAAAACATCACCACACCATGACTGCTAATGTTAGCTTCACAAGAGCTACTCCTAACAAACCTTAAACATATCACTAAAACAAATGTTTGTCTCATCTAATTATGCAAATTTTTGCTGACTGGATAGTTTTCATTTGGTAAAAGCAGCAGATCTGTGATTTAAGATGACGCTGAAAGGGGATCTCTAACGCGAGGGAGCTACTAGTCTACCAGAGTTCATTTAAAAGCTTCTCGTTCTGGCTTCTTTGAGTGTAATTGAGGCTGTAGTCGTCAGCGCGACGTGCGAATCACCGAGGGAACGGCGTCGTTTAGTCACTCGCGCAGGAATTTCTGCATGATGAAAACCCTCCGTGTTTGAAACGCTCCTCGCTAACACAAAGAGACTGGTTTCCAGGAACTTTAGCCAGGCTTGTCGGGGACTTGCTCGGCTCTGAATTAGGTATTCTGTCTGAGGGCTGGATTGATCCAGGAATGACGATCCAGGAAACTGGAAAAGTGCAGATCTGGGCGTGATGCAGCCAAATATCACCAAAGTTAAGATGCTGCTTTGTTGACTGGTTGATTGATCCATCTATTGGAGTTGAGCGCTGCTGGTCCGGTGCCTCCGGGCGGGTCAGAACACTGCTGCCCCCCTAAAAACCCGATCACACAGCTCCCGCTTCAGATCCTCCGCTAACAGCCGGTGTAGATTTTAGGATCCTGATGAGCCTCATTAAAACTTCACTGGCCGATTGGCTCCGTTCCGGTGGATCCAGTAATGAGCGACTTACCTTTGTGATCCAGGTGTGTGTGAGGCGGAGCCTAATCCGACTGTTTTACACACACTCAGACATGCAGTGCTGTTTTAAAGCGAACGCAATCACTGATTAAAAAGTCTACTAAATTTAACAAGCTTTCTCTCTCTCTCACACACACACACACACTTGCATGAAACGAGGAAGGTTGGTGAAGACAATGTGCTCCCAGACCAACAAACAAATGTGCAACATCCCATCAATAATTCAACCGCTGCTGGCGTGAGATGCAACACAAAGAGGAGCCGAAGAGACGGAGCAGGAAAGGTAATGAAGGTAAATTATTACTGAGCTCCCAGCATGAGCAGCTTTGGTGGAACATGGCAAAAGGCCGGTTAGGGTGTGTGATTGGATGTGACTGAACTGGACAAAATTCCCCCCCGATTTGGTGGGGATTTTTGAAACACTGTACATACACTTGCGCTCTGTTTCATCGGTTTTACCTGCTTGTCTGGCCTTTTTTTGTTTTCTATGAAATCTACCTGAGCGTTTGTCCTGTGTGGGTTGTTCTCAGTTAAAAAAGGCAAAGTTTGCTTCATTTTTCTCCCCTTTTGTGTTGCGTCTCCGCACCCCTAGACTGGGGCGTAACAAATGGCTTAGGCTGACACTTAAACACCAACTACAGCTGGAACCAGTCGCTGCAGGACTTCCTGTCTTTTTTTTTTTGCCTAAATATTCAATCCTCAGGAGAAAACGTGACGCGTCGCTGTCCGTAGGTGTCAGAATTGAGTTACTATTGAATTGGGAAGACTTGTGACTGTGCTATAAACAGACTCGGAGGGGATCTGTCAACAGCGGAGGCCTCCTGAGTCGCAGCCGTGTTTCTGTGCACACGCTCGGCTTGACCGAACACGCGTTTACTCACACTTGAGCTGTGCGGAGGGCAGGCGGGGTGCTGCAGCTGCTCAGGTGTGAGCCGAGCTGAAATTAGGCGTCTCTCCGGGCCAGTGAGCGATTGGACGTTCTTTTTGGAGACAGAAGAGAGGTGACGGTGTTATTTTACCGCTGACATTTCCGTCCCTTGGTGTGGGTTTTGCGGCGTTGGATGGCTGGAATGACTGCTCCCTGACAGCCGTCTGGAGTTTCTCTCCATCCTGTTTCCTCTCAAACTCATCTCCTGAGTGACAGCCACGCCGCAGTGTTGAGGGTTAGCGGAGCGTGCTGATTAAACACGTACGCTCTCAGATGAAGTGTTAGCTAATTTTCACGAGTGGCTCTAGTAAAAATCAGCGTTTAGTAGTGAAGCATCTCCACCATTACTAACTTTTAGTGTCTCCTACTCTCTTCTTATCTCCCCCCTCCCTTGTCTTTATCCCATGCTGGCTTTTCCATCTCTTCCTGGCCTGTCTGATTTGTTCCATCATCTCCCACTGTTGTTGTTTTCTGTCTGATTTACAGCAGATTACTGGTCACAACATCGTTCTCACAAAGAGGAACTAAAGCTTTTGGATCTCAGACTACTACAGACTACCCCGCCTCAAAACCGAGAGAACATCTGAGTTCCTATTAACAGCTGATTGGAGGTGCTTTCCAGTTGAGTTTATTTCCCAGCTTTTGGCGCAGTTCTCTCCGCCGCCTGAATAAACAAGGATGTTTTTGGCAGATATTTGCGTGTAGGTCGATAATCCTGGTTTATGACCTTATAAACGCGCCCACACACCCCTGAGCGCTGAAGGCCGTCTTCAGGTTCCCGCTGCCTGTTCTGCTGTGTGATGTAACAGCACCTGGAGACAGAAGAACTTTTCTTAATTCAAAAACTTTTTTAATTATCAAGAACAGAACATGTACAGATAAAACCGCCAGTTTGCAACAGCAGTTCTGTCTTCTGCATGCGGCTTTAACACAACCTTTCTCTCTCTCTTTAACGCACCAACACACACACACACACACACACACTTTGTCGCAGCATCTGTTAATGAAGTTGAGATCGTCTCTGCAGGTGTGATGTATCAATAACCTCCTAAGTGCTCAGCATCTGCTGGATCTTAATGAGGAATATTTGCTGCTGAAGGTGGCCGTCAGCGCCCCGGGGGTCCCGAGTCCTCCACCGCTGCAAACGCAGCTCTAATCCTCCCCGCTGGAAAGGCTGATTCAGCTGAGCTCTGTGCCAGGAGCCGACACGGCGACAGCGCCAGACTCTTTCCGTGTGTCTGTTCTCATTAGGAAATTTCAAAATTTTCATTTCTTTCATCCAAACGGGGATAAAATTTAAGTTTCAGCGCGATTTGAGAATAACCTAAATTCATCTAACCAATCAGTCTTTTAGTTTCAGCCACAGTTAACTGCGCTGGAATTTTTGCTGGTTTGAAGCATCAGCTCTCAGCATCCTCTCTTTGCTGTCCGTCCCCTCTTCTCTCTCTCCCTCCATCCTCATGCAGCTTAATTCAAGAAGCTTTCATTGTGTGTATTTTCACTCCGTCATTGCTCGATTTTCTTTTGTACACAAAGAAGTGCTTTATTTCCAGAGCGGAGGCAGCTCCCTTGCAGCAGCCTTCCTCTTTCATTTGTAGCCGGATTCTCAGTCTTCAAAAAGTCTTTTTTCCCCCCCTCTGTGTAAATAAAAGGCTGAAACATTAAATCTTAAAGTAACAAAGTCCAATTGTGTAACAAATGGTAATTAAGAAACTCTCAGTTCATTTCAAATGCAGAAATGTCAAAATATTTCCCATTTTTCTGCTTCTGAACGCTGCAGTCTCAAGCTCTTTTTAAATGCATTTTAGTGATTAGTTGTTGCCTTTTTTTGAATATTCCGTCTTGAAATCACATTTCTGGAGATGATTCAGTTTTAAAAGAGCCCTCAGATGAAGTGAGAGCTTGTGTGAGTTCCCATCACTCGGGGCATCAACAGTCTGTGCAGTTTAGTCACACTGAGCAGGCTGTTGACCGACGCTCCTCTGCTGGTTTCCAGTTCACAGCTCTGTGTTTATCTCCATCTTTGCACCAGTCGGTGGAGTTCCGGGTGGCGAACAGTCAGACGGCTGTTCCCGAGCTCATCACAGACAGCAGCCGTTCAGCCTGGGGTGTGTGCCTCTGGGCTGGATGGCTGCCTGCCGTTGTCTCTTTGGTGAAGGATTCACAGCGGGGTGGCTTCGGCTGGTGGAGCAGGGACCACTGAAGCTGCAGCGCCTCAGGCTGGAACTGAAGCTGCTGTGGCAGAGGACAGGTTCTGCTAGCATTTAGGCTAACCGTAGCTTCACGGACGTTTTTCGTCGCCACCGGGGTGTAAATAGGAGTCCTCTGGGTTTATTGCACGTCTTTGCTGAGGTGTGTGCTCGGCTGCTGTTTTTCATCTCCCTCCATCTCTGTCCCCCTCCACCTCCGCCTGAAGCGGTTGTGGGTGGCACGGAGGTGTTTACTCAATCTCCTCAATCACCTCCTCTGGGTGGCTATAAGATTTCTCTGGTGATGTCGGGTTATGCAATTTTCTCCCCGTCTGTCATCCTCGCCTTCAGCGTCAGCTTGGTTTACCTGCAGGACCGAGGAGCTGTGGAAGCTGCTGCTCTCTGTTCCCTCCATTCTCCTAAAAGCACAGCGGAGCTTTAACCAGGCTGGATCTCGTTCCTGTCTGTCACCCTGGCTGTGTGACGTGCTGCTCTTATGTCATTTGGATGCAAATCTTTCCTCTTTTTATTAAACGTGGATCATCATTCCTCAGGGAGACACAGTGTTCTTTCTCTCGGTGATCCTGTTGCGTCTCTGTCCTTCCGCTTTCCTCCTCCCACATAGGTTTAGTGGCCTTGTTTGACCCACAGAGGTGGAGAACCGTCGACAAACACACGCGGCAGCTGCAGAAACAATGGTGGTGGTAAAACCAGCCTGCTCAGGGAACAACAAGAGCGCCCGTGTCTTGGATGACAAATGCAATATTAACTTGCGGAGGGTTTTCTCTTCTTGTTCCCATGTGTGGATTTAATTCCTCTTGACATTTGCTGGCAGTTGGATTTGCTGCGATAGAACCGGGTGAAATCTCGCCGTCGGTTCAAGCTGCTAATTAGAAATTAGCTGAAGCATTGTCGTCCGCGATCCTGAGGGAGTGTTGCCATGCTTCTAAAGTACTGATACACCAGTTGCATTAAAACTGTCTCCGCTTTACAGCAGCACGCAGGCTGTTATTATCCCGCTGGATAATAGTGGTTATTTTCCCATTGTTCCATCAATAACAAACAGTGAATTTACAGACTTCATAATGTTCTTTTAGGGCCCACAGGTTCGTCTACAGGGGAGTTCAGCTTTATGAATCCAGATGTTCCCGCGTGTCGGTGCTTCTATACGGTGACATAAAAGATTTAGGCTTTTTCATCTCAAGGTTTAAGAGATTTCATGCTCGGACGTTCCCACAGGAGCACAAAGAGGTTCAGGGAAACGTAGTAGTTCTGCTGCTCACCTCCCTGCAGTGACTACTATAAAAACATGCGTTGGTGGAAACCTCAGATAACACACATCTGGAGTCTTGTAGAATGTAGTTATGGTAGAATGTGTTTGGGTTTAGGAAACTGGGGGCCTGTCGGATGGGTGTCTTTTTGCAGGAGAGAGAAAGATGGGTGGAAAAGTGGCTGTGGAGTCAAGTTGCTAAGCAACTGCATTTTTCATGCATTAAACTTCTAGAGATACGAATCAAAGTTCAGCCCAGAACGAGTGACTGAGGACTGGAGGCAGTTTAGGGAGGGTCTGCGTCGAGGTAGACGCTGCACTCGGATGCAGGGTTGAGTCGGCATCCTCCCTGCTGCACCGCTGCACTGCTGCACCGCTGCACTGCACACGTCCCATCTGCAAAGATTAGCCTCAATTGAAGAGACTCGTACTATTTTTAACTGACCCAGCAAGCACATCGGCCAACAAAAAGAGAGTCAGGTCGTCTTCAGTGAAAGACTCCTTAATTGTCAGCATAATTGTTCTCTGTTTTTACACTTTTCTATTTTAAGGTCTAATTCAGCGTCTTTTTGAGTTCACACCTTTGAGCCTCGTAATAATACCAACACGGTTCTGATCCACCTTGATTAGATGCGCTTTTGTCTAATTTCAGCCTATGACAGTAAAGTAATCCAGTACATTTTCCCCTGAACACGTATAAACTCTCCTGATCTCTGAATACGTCTGACCTGGGATCAGTATTGGGTGCTCCAAGTTGTTTACGTGTCACCTCGGTGTGACCTCATCCTCGTGCACGCGCCCCAGTCACCAGCTGACCACAGCATGTGCGCGTCTATCATCGGCTATGGCGCAGTAGCCACGAGCTCCTTCTCGCGGCCTGTGTCCTCACTCCCGTCCAGAACCTTTTCTCCTGAACCCTCCGCCTCTTTGTCTCTGTCATTTTTGTCTCATCTGACGGGCTGACGAGCTGCTGTGTGATCGCCACAGCTTCAGGCGGGAAACAGACCGCTGTTCGACGGCCTGGACTCAACTCCAGCTCTGCACAGCCTCTTTCCGGTCGGCTTCTCCTCTCCAGTTGCTCTTTTTTGACTTTTTGTCCCAGACTGGACCGGCGAGCAGATGGAGGGTGTTGAGGCTGCCGGTCTGAATGTGGCTGTTGTTTGACAGGCTGTGCATCAGCCGACAAAGAGGGCAGGAAGAGCACGCCGTGTTTGCCTGGTCGCTTCGTTTCTAATCAGTTTGGTTAAAAGGGCGGCAAGGCCAGACTCAGCAAGAGTCCAAGATGCATCTCTGTCTTTGCTGCTGGGTTCTGGGCTCTGGTTCAGCTCGTTTTACTCCAATCCACCAGCAGGGCTCACAGTTGAAGATGGGAAAGTTCCAGTTTTCCGACTTTGGTGTCATCTGCAAACCCAAGATCACGCGTCGAAAAAAAAAACGGCCGAGTGGCAAAAACCCAGGAGTGAATCCATGTGATATTGATGCGCCGCTGTCAGATCCATGGACGCTATTGTCTCGTGTGTTTTATTGCATTTCCAGCCCCACAGATGCATTATTGATCGCACACATCAACTGTAAATGTCAAGTTTCAATAACAGGAAGGAGAATCAAAAAGAGGGGGATGCTTGGAGCCATTCTTCTGCCTGTAATCACATCAAAATGTTGGTTTCCAGTGTTTATCTAAAATACGACTTGTCTCTCCGGAGCTTTGAAATAAATAATTGTTGCATTAGAATATCCAGAATTGCAGAATGCATGGGTGATGTCACTGTAGGAAGAAGAAAAGAAGGCATGTGTGAAAGGGCTTTTGATTCCACGGCGTTTTTCACAAAGCCATGTGCGAGCTGCCAGCGCGGGCGCTCTCTCTCACAGAAACAGGCCCTAATGAGGACATTTGCATACCGACGGCCGCCGTGCCTGAACGGAGGTTGCTTCCGGCCGCTCCAGCCATCGGCCACGTCAGCGTCATCTCCAGTGACTTGCAGCTCCCTGTCCTCCTGTTTGTTCCGCAGCAGGTGGGAGGTTCCAGACGCAGCCCCCAGCTGTTTGCGCCTCATTTAGGTGTGTGGATGGATTCCACCTCCACCAGTCACTTTGTTCATTACTGCAGTCCTGGAGGGGATTTTCTGATCCTATCGGCTGCTTTTATTCATCTCCCCTCCCGATTGATCGCAGATTCCCGCCCACACTCTCGTGAATGCCCCCTGAGGGGCTTCTCTTACAAATGGAGTTCACTAAAATTAACTTTCCCAAGTTGCACGAGTGAACCTGATGATCTCATGAAGCAAAAGGTGATAACTCCAATACTGGACAGTCAACAGGAGGCCACGTGTGTGTGTGTGTGTGTGTGAGACACAGATGGATGATTAATACCTGGAGAAATCTAACCCGAGCAGCCGTGGCCTCTTAGAGGAGGTGCACATGTGTGTCTGGTGAATTAATGCTCTGCAGCTTTGCTCTTATCTGCTCGCTTCTGTCTCCGTAAATGTTTCAAAGCGATTAACATTTCTCCCTCGGGCCCTGCGCCGATTGCAGGGGCCACGACCACTTTTGAGTTAGCGCTGCCACATGCAGTTTATCACGGTATTAACGTCAGGCCGGGCCGCACAGATGATCTCCAGTAGGAATATTAAGAGCATCAGTGTAATTCTGAGAAGCCGATCTGACAGATTTGATGGTTTGTCTGTAATTAAAATGTATTTCTGCGGATTCAGATTGGGTATTTTAAGCTCAGGATCATTGTGGTGCCGGCATTTGTGGTTGATCTCTTTGTGCCTCCCCACTGCAGATTCCTTCTCTCAGTCGTTCGTCCTTCACGTAAAACCAGTCGAATCTAGATGGGTGGCTCTTTTACGTGCCAGCTGACACAAACCTGACATGAATCTGAAGGTAATTTCCCTTCAGTCTGCTGCAGACACGTGCCTCCACATCATCCGGTTCAATTTGCAGTCGCATTTAAAATTAATTCCATAATTAGGAAGCAGCACTTTCCGTCTGATCAGCTCAATTTTCTGATCTTTGACCATTTCTCTCCTCCACGAGATGGCATCTGCTGAATACCTTCCCGGTGTTTTTCTTCCATCAATCACGAAAGCTTGGCTAATTCAGATGCTAATTCCAGCTCATCTCAGAGATTAATATTTTGACTGACAGCACGTTGTGCGGAGATGAGCGCTTCTTGCCTCAATCATTTTCCCAGGGTGGCAGGAGAAAATCTCCATCTTAATGGCTCAAACCTTAAACCTCCTTCGGCACCTTTCACCACCTACAGGAAGAGGATTTGGGTTGTATTGTAATCCCTGATTAGTTCTGGAGGCTTATCTTACCTGAATTGTACAGTACAGAAATCTTAGAAGACGTTTTGGACCTCGATATTTAGGTTTCCCTATCATCTTTACTCAAGCACAAACGCCGCAGAAATTGGAGAAGAGCTGCAGCGACGCTAACAATCGATCAGTCAGTTTAAAAAGCAAACTGGAGCAGTTATTATTGATCATTCGGTCATTAGCAGAGGTGATATTCGCACCCATGCCGTCTCATCTAATGTGTCGTAATTGCCATGCTAATAACTGCAGGGCTGGAACAGCTGCTCCTAAAGGCTGCGTAAAGCTGACAGGCTGGCCCTTTGCTGTGTGTGCATCTGAAAGTCTCTAACCTGAAGGACCTGAAATCATAATTTAATAAAGAACAAGAATAAACAAAACGGAGTGTTTTCAGGGTAGGAAGGATAACTGAGTCCACAAGCCAGAGATGAAAGCATTCACATAAATCCTGCAGTTATCACGTTAATTAAGATGACCTTTATCGGTTATTTGCTGTAGTAGATTAAGAAGAAAAACCCAAACATCGCTGTTGTTTCTAAATCTGAGTGCTTTTCATTCACGTTCATTTATAGTTACAGCAGTTGTCACAGAGCTCTGTTGCCTAGACACTGCAAGCACAGGTTCTAAATGGAGCAATGAAATATTAATCACACAAAGTCATGTGCACACGATCACTATTCTACCCTTTTACCTTTCTCCACAGTATTACAAAAAGAGAGAAAATAATCAAAACACATCCTACCTATTTAACATAATGTTTGGACGTTAGCTTGAGCGCTCTCTAGATCCGGCATGTAAAGGCATGTCGGTATGTTAATAGGACCAGCTCATGGCTTTTAATCACACATGTAGTATCAGCAGAGGATGAGACGGCGCGTCTCATGTCACCTGCACACCCAGCCAGCTGTATAAATGTGTTAAAGTGCGTGTGCAGCATCTCCAAAACATGAATGATTCAACTGCGTTAGAACCACGGAGAAGTGAGGTCAGATTATGCCTCGGCTCAGTTTGATGCGCCTGTTTTCCAGATCAGCGCTGACACAGCACTTTTCTTAAGGGCTCCTGACAGCAGCTGGGTTTTAAAAACTGAAGTCACGTCTCTCTGCAAAGGTTACGCAATGTTGGAGGGGTGTAGCTTGAGAACAGGCCAGGACGTGAGCGTCTGCTGTCTGAGATAAAACCCACTTCATCGAGCCTGCCGCTGCCTGGAAGGCTGTCCAAACCCACCAACGCTGGGACGGCTCTGATCCTGGACCAGTGGATCGCAAACCCTGTCAAGATGGTGTGTTTGTGACGGTGTGTATCGCTCAGATGGAAACAGGAGATTGGTGTGTTATGTCAGTTGCAAACACGCCGTCGCAAAGCAGAAAGAAGCAGCCCGGAGGCTGGGGGCGGTTCCTGACAGGCTCGGTTACACACGTGAGCCATGTTCAGCGTGACACTGCCCCCCCACCCACTCCTCGCTCCGTCACATGATCATTATTAATGAACTAGTCAGGGCAGCGTCGTATCGGAGTGCACACGAGAAGTTACAACTTTAATCACATCAAATACATTTGCATATATTCACACTCTTGGCTGTCGGGGCTCTTTTATGGATTTCAGAACAATTTCATAACTTTGTTCATATTTGATGATGACTTTTGCTGCAGCTGCAGGTCAAATAGGATTCCTTAAAGAATTCCCCTCATTCAGACACTCCTGTTTGCAAACAAGAATCAATAAATCTTAATATAACAGAATAAGCCGCATTTGAGGGCGGCTCCGTTTGATGCTGATTGCAGATGAAAGGGGCGTTTGGTCCTCCAGGGGGAAATGGTTGAAGGCTGCTGGACGTGAGGTGAGACGTCCACACGCCGCTTGGAGGTTGAGTCAGGACCTGACTGAGACTGATCTTGTTAAAATGCGCCGCAGCGTGTGAGCACAGCAACTCATGGATCCATAACAGGAGGCAAAGTGTGAAACTGAGTTCACGTCTGCGAAGCAAAATACAGAATACAGCCAGTTTTACCAGTAATTTTGGCTGAAATAGCATCTGACGTCTTATTTTTCCCTCAAGGGTCCATTCAAGAACCAAGACACTGAACATAAAGTGCAGTCAAGTGTGTGTGTGTGTGTGTGTGTGTGTGTGTGTGTGTGTGTGTGTGTGTGTGTGTGTGCGTGCGTGTACTGACTACTGGAGGCGTGCAAAGCGGAATGAGTTTCAGAGACTCCTAATGTGCCCAGAACTTGACTGGTGTTTGCTATTCTGGGGCTTGAAAGTTTAAGGTTTATGCTGCTGTCCAGATAATTTCCAACTATGCTGGTAATTATGAACCCAAGGACCAGTAAAAGAGAATCATTAGTATTCCTGTAACAACTGTTCTGCAGTGATTTGCACAACAGAAGCAATCACACATTCCCAAGACTGACCAGTTACCGCGTTTGGGCGTTAATGATGGTTTTAATCATGTTTTTAATTGTGGTTTTAATATCTCAGAATGAAGAGTGAGTAAACAGAGAAGTTGAGGAGCCGTGCATCTAAAGCTGCAGCATCAGCGAGCGTGGTGAGGTGATTCCTGCTCTCACGCTCCAGTTGGGGCGTGGACGTTCCTGCGCGTCCACAGAGAAGGTGAAGGTGCGCCAGGGTCCTCAGGTTTTCAGAACAGCCTTGACGTCTCTGCTAGCTTTCTCCCGGCTCTGGCGGCCTGTCGGCTCCAATGAGGGTGATCTTAATGTGACCCAGCAGGACGAGAAAGACTCCAGCCCCTCTGAGAGCGACGGGATTGGTCAGAGACGATGTGGGAACGTTTCACTTGGGTGGATGCAGGCGTGGTAATAAAAAAGATGAGATGTGCAGAAAGAGAAGCAATCTCATTCAGGAGAAACCTTCTTCTCTCCTCTAGACTCCATCATCACTGGGTGACCTTTGACCTCTGGTTTATGGGTCATCATTTGAGGAGCTTCAACCACAGAAATCCGAGTTTTCCTGGTCTGGGTTTATTTTTTGCGGTTTCTTCATGTGGAGGATAATTGGATTGTTTTCCACACTGGCGCTGTAAGATGTGGGAGGATGTTGACCTGATTTGGGTCCGATCAATCAAAACATTCGCAATCAAACCTGCTGTTTGAGTCGCTTTTTAATTGCAACTAATTCCGATTATCCACTGAAATCAACAACCTTTTCACATAAATAACACGAAGGGGCTGTGATCTGCAGCACCATCCACCGGGAAGCAGGTTGATGGAAGGCGATTCCTCAAAAGGTGAAGTTGCTCAACATAACTTGTGGATTTTAGTTGCTGGTAAAGAAGAACCAGAATCTTGATCATGATGCTTCAAATTCAGACTGAATGATCCTCTCTCTGTTCTGGAAACACCAAGAAGCTGCCGGCAGAGAAAAACTCTTCCCCTCTGACTCCCACAGGGCTTTCTGTCCACCGTCCTTCTTCATCATCATCCTGTCAGCTCGACTTTTACCCCGTCTTTTTAGCAGTTTCCCCACTTTTTTTCCTTTCTTCGGTGAGTTCGTGGCTGCTGGTTTGCGGGTCTAGGTTGGGGCCACCCCAGCGGCCGGAGGCGCTGCTGGGGCTCAGAGTTGAGATGGTTGGGGACGGTCGGTGGCTCTGCACGGCCAGATGGAGCCGCTCCGGGCCTCGTTCCTCTCTGCTTCTGTGGTTTAGGACATATGGCGCAGATTTGATGGCTTTGTCGGAGATGCACGTGCAGAACGCTCCATATGTTCAGAACTTGTTTAAAATCCATCAGGAGGATTTGCAAGTCTAATGTGGCTTTGTGTAGAGGAAGGATTCATTTGTTCCCAGTGTCTCTTTTTCTTTTGCAGGAAGTAAAATCTGCTTTATCGGTATTTTCCTCATCCGTAACATAATTATTTTTTAGTATATTTGGTGAGAAATATGCTGATTCATCACAAATGTACTCGGTTAATAAAATATTCAGTGCAAATTAATTTTCCTCCTTATTTCTAATTCAGTCTAATAATTAAACCACACAGTGAGAAGTCACCTCTTCTCAGTCGTCATTTTAAAAAATAATAAAAGCATTTTTGGATTCTGCAACAGCCTTCATGAGAGAAACACAAAGGTCATAGGTCAGATTGAGTTTTTCTTTGAGACGTATCCAATCTTTTGTGCCCTGAAGGTGCTTTCGGGCACCGCTGCTCAGCTTGGACGCGTCGCGACGGAGCGTCACCGATGCATGACGGGAAAACCGCTGACGTCTGCCAGCCGGTCAACAGATTGCTGTCGATTCGGCGCCTGTGAGGGACACGATGGCTCTCCTGCGGAGACAAACAGACCTCAGATCTGCTCGCCGGGACCGGGACCGGTCATCAGGGCGGCGCCTGATCGCCAGCAGAGCAAAAGGCATTTACTCAAATCTATTCACTCTGAATCGGAGTTTCTTTTTCCTCTCGTCTTTTTTACGTTGCCGACAGAGAATTAGACCTGGCCCAAACACCTCAGAGGCGAAAGGCCCTTCACGCCGCTGGGTCTGTTCCCTCACGCTGCAGTCGTGTCGGCGGTCCATTTCCACTTCCTCCCTGCAGGAGAGATGCCGATGAGGCTGAAAGAGCCCTGGCCTCAGGTTAAGATCTTTTTATAATTACAACAAAATCAGGTCAGTAGGATGTTACAAAAGACAGAATTTAGACAATATAATTAATATTAAAACAGAAAATGTCTTTTTTTCCTCGCTGATCTATGACCTCTACAATTAGATCCTCCAAGAGCTCACCCACATCTTTCTGATCCCAAACTAAAACTTGTTAGTTTGAACTAAAATGAGCTGTGGAGCCACCTCTGCTGCTGACCTTTCCTCTTTCCTTCATTCCTGCCTGCGCCTGCAGTAGTCAGTTTATTTCAGTTCCTGCGAAGCTGCCAAGACTGGTGCCAATGGAGCACATAGCGGAGTAACCGAAGAACTTGATCGCATTGGTACAGTATTAGTCACCACTCTCACACTCCAGCAGAGCCTACGTGGATCCAAAATGGTCCCGCCTGGCAGACCAGCACGGTGCTGCTGGCACGTCCTCCTTCCTCTTTCCCACGTCGGAGCGTGCTCCAGCAGGCATTTGCTTTTTTGGTTTAAAGCAGTGCAGCCGCTGCCAGAACCCCGGCGTATTCAACCCAGCGTGGTGGGAATACACTCGGAATGGGGTATTCCAGTGGCCATCCTCTACTGGGACCAGAGCTCACACACCAGCGGCTGCTGTGGCACTGCTCTGCTTTACTGGTGTTCCTCACCGGTGCTGCACACGTGTTACGTTGTGACATTTGTGCTTATTCGTTACACGTTGTTTACTTCAACCTATCAACAGGAAATCTGATGACATTTAGTCCACCACCTCAGCTTGTCATTACACTGTGATTAGCCTGTGGCGCTAACCGCTAACTCCAGCTGTCCCCCTGTGCTCCGTATCTGGGCTAGCTCAGCTCGTCTCACACTCAGGTGGCTGAGTATTTTCTTGATAGCATTTGGGGGAAAAAAGCTCTAAAATGACAGTTCTTTTTACATTTGCACTTTTTTCCTCCCAATGTTTTCCCCTTAACTCCTCATTTTTCCCTCATCCTGAAACCATCAGTTATTTCAACATTACTTGTGCCAGGTCTGGTTTCTCAGCTGGTTGCGATGGCCTTCTGGGTGCAGGGCTCCGTGCATCCAAGCAGCCGGGTCCTGCTGCCTGTCTGCTTAGCTGGTGATTTGCAGCAGGAGTCATTGGGGGCTCCAGTAGCTTCTGCTGACAGAACATGATGGAAAAATACAACTCCTGAAGCTCTTCCAGCCATTAGGGTTGCTCAGCTCATCTGTCAGGCGTTTCAACACGTGAGGCTCTTTTTTAAAATCTCGATCTTGTACAAATCTTCTCCGACTGACGGCTAACGCTTCTGTCGTTGGGTGCTGCCTGTTTGGAATCGTGTTTATCATGTTATCTGGTATCCTGTCATTTCATGACAGTCAGAAAGCGAATACAGAAGTGAGAATGTGACCATCCAGTTAAAGGCCAGTGTGTTTCCAGCCACTCTGTCACTCCTGATCAGCCGGACAGTGACCTAAACCAGACTGCTTAGGTGCATGTGCAGTAGATCAGCCCCATAACCACAGGTTTGTTGGTCAGAGTTGTTTACCAGAGATTTGCCTGATTTGTAAAAAGTTTAGAACCTAAAAATGATGCAGTCGGTGTCAGATGGGCTACCGGTTTGCTGCTAGCTAGTTATTGATTTCTCTTGGGTGATTCAGGTTCAGGCGGGAATGCTAATTGGCTGGAAAGGTTGTTGCTGCCTAGTCAAGTCAGAGTGTGTGTGTGTGTGTGTGTGTGTGTGTGTGCGTGTGTGCGCATACATGCACTTAGAGAAGAACAGCAGTAAGTATTGGATTTTAACTCACCAAGTATTTTAGAGGATGTTTTCTTTTTTCTCTTCTAACATTTCTGTACTCAGAAGAAACTCAAGTCTTTTAGAGTGAGTGCGGTTGTGTGTGTGTGTGTGTGTGTGTGTGTGTGTGTGGAGGACAGGTAAATTTAAACAGTTGATGGATGTCAGGCTGAGAGTGCTAAGTACTTTTAAAGGTTTAGGAGTTTCTTCATGAAGTGACAAATGGCTTCTATTAAAGTTTAGAGGCAGTTAAAAGGAGAGCAGGAGAGTTTTTCGTCATTGTTATCGTTTTGGTTCTATGCTGCTTCCCCGCAGAGCAACATGTAAGCAAAAAGTTCTTCAGCTGGACTTATCCAACCTTCCTGATTAGTCACCGGCGGGGCCGATTAGCTGCAGCGTCAGACATCAGCTGAACGTCTGCAGCTCTGCTCAGACAAGTGTCTCTTTATCTTCAGCCAATCTGCTGATCAAATCCTGCTGGCAGTCAGCAGACAGAGGGAGACGTGGAGACTGTTACCTTGGGAACAACACAATCTCTGTGGAAGCACACTCCGTGGGCCCAGACAGGGCGGTAATAGCGGCGCTACGCTTAAACGTGCTCTTCGGTGGCCTTTTATGTGAGAGCCGTAAGTGGACTCGCTAGCTTCTCTATGTCCACGATTGCTTTTAAGACTGTTTCCCAGTGGCAGCTGAGGTCGTTGTACATGTAACTGTAAATGTGAAGATGCTGTCTAAGCACTTGTCTTTTGTGTCTTTGTCCCTGGCTGGTCCTGCCCGTCCTCTCGGCTCCTCCACTTCCTGTCGCGCTTGGCGGTCTCAGGTAAGCACCCTGTTTTTTTCTCGTATTATTGCCCCCTGGCCCCAAAGCTATGTGCTAAGGAGAATATTTACCATCATCCATTATTCATAATCAATCCAGAATTGTACGCACACTCGGTACGTGGAACTTTGACACGGTAGTCCCTGCGTGGGCTGACTGGCTCCGACCTTAACCAGCCAGCTGGCTCATAAGATGACCTGTGGTTTGTTGATGATGATCACACTCAGCCCTTCACACACACACACACACAAACTCCTTGCACTCCTTCACTGAGGAGCCCAGGGTTTTGCTCCCCCTGCTGGTCGCTGTTGGAGGTCCCCTCTGCTCCAGTCTTCTGGATTTATGCACCGTGCAGAGTTCCCTGCTCGGATGGTTTGTCAGCTGTTTTCCACCTAGTTTATTAAACCATATATAAACCAGGCAGGCTTTTACTGCCAGCTCGTTTGCGGACTGGTGTCAGGCTCCCAGCAGATGTTTTCCGCCTCACTTTTAGCTCCCCGCTCCAGTTTGCTGTGCGAGAGGTCCAGGCAGCCCGGACACAGCTGGCTGTCAGCCTGTCCTTGCTGACTGGTGATCAGATCTCCCCCTAAACTGCACAGATTAGCTCTGCTTTCCTCTTGCTCTACCACAATGTTCCACTAGATGGTATAGCCTGGTCAGGAGTGAAAGGCTGGCTGAGGGAGGAGGGAGGTTCTCCGCCTGTTTCTCAGGGTTTCATCAGATGAAGCACTTCTTTGTTTGAGAGTAGGAAAGTAAACGTTTGCTTCTGTCAGTCATCCCTGTGAGCCCCCCGCTGCTGCAGCTGAAGGGTGAATTTTGTTCAAGGTAACTACATTCAGGGTGCAGGAGTGTGTGTGTGTGTGTGTGTGTGTGGATCTCCACCTTAACACCCGTCACTTGTCTCAGTGTGCAGCGACTCTGTCAGACCTGGAACCACCTGCTTCACCCCTGCGTGATGAAGACGGTCCTCAGAAGAGGACACAAATCTGATGTTTCACTTTTCCAGGCTCAGTTCAGCTGAGCTCGTTTTTCGGTTATTATTGCTGTTTTATTTTTCTGGAATGAACATCTGCGGTAATGGGCACAGAAAGTAGAAAAATAAATCTGAAATGGCATTTTTAAATTAAAAAAAAAAAAAAAAAAATCAATTTCAGTGTTCAGACAATTCAGTAAAAAGCACTCATGCAAGAAGGAGAAGTTCCAGGTTTTGACCCAGGGCTCCAGGACCCTGCCTTCGGTCTAATAACAGAGATCTTTGATAATTAGTATTTGGATTAGTGCTCATCACCTGCTGACGCGCTAGTCGAGCAGCCAGCACGTTTGATTAAAAAGCGCGCTTTGTAGCCGCCCGTGCGCCTCTACGGAGTCAGGAGGAGTGTAAGGCTCAGAGCCTTGCTTTTCTGCTTTGGGTTTTTTTTTTAAAAAAACTTTTTGTGTAAAAGAACACATTATTCCATCTTGCAGCCTGATCCCTGACTTTTCTCAGTCCTAAAATGTTTATGAATTTAGATCCGACCCTCTGGGGCAAAAATCCCAGTTCTCCCAGTGCGAGACAAACTGGTCGTCAGGCTACATTTCGTGTAACCCCTTCCTCCACACACACACACACACACACACACGCGCGCACACACAGGCTGAACACCAGGCGTTGTCATGGTTGCATCCAGCAGCTCTCTGGCTTGAAAAAACAATTTTTCCAGAAGCAGAAAAGCTTCCTGGGTCCCGACGGACGTCAGACGGACGCGTCCCGTTGCTGCGGCGTTGCAGGGCCAGGTGTAGCCGGAGTGGTGGTTGTGCGTGATGAGTGTGTTTACGGGTTTGGCAGATAATCCGCGCTGCTGGGTGGCATGTCCAGCACAGTTCAGAGGGGGGTGGAGGGGGGGTTCTGTTGGTTCGGCTCCAGCTCAGCCGTCCTTGAAAGCCATCAGCTCCGGAATGGAGAGATGCACCGCGGGACTGCAGCCTTTCAGCGCCTCCTCCCTCAGCGGCCTGGCACTGGCGCCCGTGGCCCCCCCACTCTCTATTTTTCCGCTCTCACGGCGCATCCCGCTCCTCCATCCACGCTGAGCTGTGTGTGGTGGGGTTGCATGAATTCTTGGCACCACCGGGAGCAAATAGTTCCTGCCAGAGTTTCCCTGTGAGCCAGAGGGGTCTCCTGACTTATTTACGCGATGAGGCTGGTGCAGGTTCTCCGGCAGACGCCGCACCCAGATGTGGCCAGAGGCTCCGTGTGCTCTGCCCCTATGAAACCATCGCAGCTCCGCCTCCGGGCGCCAGGATACGGGAAACCGTTGCGTAAAGTGTGGCTGGCAGAGGCCCCCCGCGGAGACGGAGCTGATGGAAGCTGATGGGGAGAGGAGGTGCGGCAGCACTCGGCTCTGCCCTGTAGGCGACATGTGTTCTTCTGGCTTCATTAGAGCGGAGAGATGAGGAGCCCCAGGAGCTGGGCTGTGTTTGCTGCGGATGTTTGCAGAGCGCAGCAGGTTTGTGGGGGGGTCAGCCTTTAATTTCGCTGCTCTGGGGGGCGGGGTTTTGTTTGGTTCCAGTGAAGATCCTTCACCGCTCTTCCTGATGGGTGGGGAGGAAACTCAGCGGAGGTCTCATGCACATCGGCGGGGTGTATCTGACTTATTGTTTCTGAGCTTGTTGGTACATCACACCCCAGGTAACACCTCACCCACACACACACACACACCCACACACACACATACATGCAGCTGTGACCGCGTGTGAGTGTGAGACACCCTGGAGCGTACGTCTGCCGTCTGAATCTAATATCTGGCCACCGGTACGACGATGTCCTGCTCTCCTCGAGGGTGCCGCCCAGCGTCTTCTGTCAAAAACACATTTCACACTTTTATCGCTCTTTTTTTCTTGCTCCAGCAAACGAGCTGTGTTATGAGCAGCCGCGACCAATGGCGTGTCACCAACGTGACACATTGGTCGCGGCTCCACTTGTGCCAAGCTGCGTCCACACGGATCAGCAGCAGTTATTGAAGCCTTTTTCTTCATTTCACACACATTTATTTGCCGGCTTTAATGATGAATTCACTTGAGTGTTTAAACGAGCGAACTCTGCTTCAGTTTTATTTAACTTCTTTCACTGCAGCAAATGTTCCAGTAAAGAGGAACTTTTGCAGCCTGTGAACAGGCTGTATTTACCGTCTGTTTGCGCTCTCAGCTCAGCTCACGCAGAGATCTTATTTCCCTCTGTTCTTTCTTTCGAATGACTCCAAACGAGTTTCACACAGTTTATTTCAGAGACCTAGTTTTGGATTCATCGCCGCGTCTTTCTGACCTTTTCGACGCCGTTGCTCTTTTACAGCCTTATTGGAAGCTGAATTCAAGTGATTTGTTGCATTTCTCTGAGAACCCAATGAGTTTTTCTCCTGAGTCGCTGCAGCAACAGGCCTGGGAAACGAACCTTTTTCTTACTCTGAAGGTACTTCTGTCGGTGCCTGCTGGATTGACATTTGCCAACATTGTCAATTTATTTAGTTCTGACAAGGAAATGACAGTAATTTACCAAAAAGCAGGATCAAATTAAAGAATCCTCCAGCTCAGAAACAACAATTGAATAAATCCTGGCTGGCTGTGTGCACAACACGGTTTCTTTGTTCTCCCTTCTCCCACTGGCTGCTTTACTGGCTCTATTACTGCAATAAAATACATATTTATGTTTCTTTCCACCCAACTGAGACTTCTGGAAACAACAGCCCTGCATTTGTTTTGAGTGTTCCACTTCAGATTTTCATGATTAAAGAAAAAGAAAAGAGAATTATAAAGATATTACGCTGTGAAGAAGGTTTTGACTTTTTGATTCAGTTCAAATAAATAGTGGTTTTTGGGTTTTTTTGAGTCTGCTGCTGTAAAACCAAACTTGGATAACGAGAGCAGCTGTAGAGGGATGCATTTGCTCACTGTGAATGATCGAGTTAATTACGGGGAGTGAATAATTGCAGTCGGGGGATTATTTTTCTCCCAGTCCATCTTTTGCAGAAGTGAGAGTGTGAGTGTGTCACCGTGCACGAACGTGCGACGTCCTCCTTCAAACTGGTCCTTCCCGTGTGGGGGAGTGTGTAAAAACTCCTCCAGGTTCTCTCTGTGGGTAGACAAAGGGCTGAAATGGACCAACGAGCATGGCGCGCTCCTTTGGAGCGCTGCCATGTTTCACGTTTCTGGAGAAGAGACACAGAAAACGTTTCAGAGAAACGGCAGAGACGGAGGTGGAGCGTCTGATCGGCAGCTGCCGCCGGTCCAGGTCTTCACACCCTCACCTCCTGGTGCCGGCGTGATTGTGTCTCGCTGCAGGAACTCGCTGTAGCTCCGTTACCACGACGCATGTTTCCATTAGCTGCATCTGCCTGCTGCTAAGTATGCCAACATCTGTCACTTCTGCACAAGAGGAAGAAGAGTTAACAGAAAAAGAAACTCTTTTCTTTATTATTTACTTTAAATCTGCAGCTCAGAGTCCCTGCTGACAGCGGGATTTGGGGATGCATTGGTGCATCCTCCTCCTGTATGTTTCGAAACAACAGCATGGAACGAAGCCAGAAAGGTCTTTGCAGACGTGAATGATGGGTTTTCGACCAGGGTTCTTTCAGATGGGATTCAGGAGGGATTTGTTTTTCATTAGCGCTCGCCTCGTCGGCTTTTCAGACTCCGTCTCTCCAGGCAGCTCTCATTTGTGACATTTTGTTCTTGTTAGTGTGTGTGAGGGAGTGAGAGAAGAGAAGAGAAGAGAAGAGAAGAGAAGAGAAGAGAAGAATGAGCGGACGGAGAGAGAGGGAGCGATGTTTCTAAAATGAGAGCTCATAGCTGGCTCAGGTGTTTGATGAGCTGGCTGCACATCAGGAACAGGAGGCGATTTTCATGACTGATGAACCTTCCGCCGGTGCCCGTAAACATCCAAACACTCGGGAAAAACACCTTTTTTGTTGTTTCTGGACAGGTTCCCGCTTCTGCTTCAAACCTTTGGAAAACATATTGATGGTTTCTGCTATTGCAGTTTGCATACAATTAATCTTGTCAGGGAAAAAAGGGCAGTTAAATAAACAAACCATCTGTATCAGCAGGAATCAAACAGTCCATCTGCTGAAAATCAATTTTCCATCCCTGAACTAGCGCAGCCGCTGCAGCCTCTTTGGGTCCAGGGGTCATCCTTCAGCTTCCCGGCTATTTTTTTCTACTTTGCTGTGACTAAAAGAGTGTAAAGTTTGCACTAACACCCTTTACCGGCTCTTAGCGAGTTTGAGTTGCGTACCGGCCTCTTCTGTTTTAGAGTAATTAACGGCTGAGTGAAGCCGAGTGCTTCCGCTAAAAGCTTTAATGTCAAGGTGGAAAATGTTCTCTCCATTCCCCTCTTTACCTCAACACCATCATTACTCGGGAGAAAAGAGCTGCTTCTCCTGTTATTGTTACTCTTGCTCAGAGATTCGGTGTTTCATCCTGAAGGCTCTGATCAGGTAGCCCTGTTCCACAAACCAGATCCCAGCTTTTTACTCCTTTAATCCTCTCTGAAGCCAGCACCAGACAAACAAATGGGACATATAACAGCACATGCTGTTTTTCTCAGTTTTCTGAGGCTTCGGCTGTCGAAGACAGCGAATAATTCTCCGATGCATGCGGGTGAAATCCTAATAAGTGTTATTTGTTGTGTGACAGGCCGTCCATGACAGGTTTTCTCTCCTTGGCAGTGATTCTTTGTCAGTCGGGCTGCTTTGACGCTTTTAGGACACACTTCTCAGAGCTAAATCTGTAATAATGTCTGTTTGGAAAATGGCTCCTTTTCTATCAGCCGCGGCAGCAGGTGGGGGAAACTGCATGCTATAAGCACCGTCCCTCACTTATGCACTCCTGCTCAGTTCCCCAGTCATGAATGATGCATGTGTGAATTAATGTCTGCAACCGAAAGACAGAAGTTTTAATTACAGCTCAGACCAATTTGGCCGAGCTGCAGCTAAATATCACCCCAACGCCGGCGTTGAATGAAGGTTCCTCTTCTCTTCTGTGTGTCATAATGTTTCAAATGAAGCCGCTCCGCCAGAGAGCCATGAAACCATTAGTGACTTGAACCGCCCTGCTCCCGCAGCACCTCTGGCTCTTCACCTAAAATTAATTTGAACCCACATTAAAAGCTTCAAACCACTGTTTCTGTGTGTGTGTGTGTGTGTGTGTGTGTGTGTGTGTGTGTGTGTGTGTGTGTGTGGGTAGAGCTACGGTAGGAAATTTAAGGAAATCAATCACTGGAATGCCCGACATGTTCAGGAGCTTTTCTGCCTGTTGGGGATGTTTTATTACATTTCGGAGACAAGCTTCCCTCACAGTCACTAACGGAAGAACCATTAAAGTCTGAGGGAAAGCTTGCAGGTCCTCTACCTCCACACGGCTCATTTAGGTGGAAACAAACCTTTCAGCTCTCCTCTGATTCATTCAGCCGGTCATTACCTTCACTTGGTGGGACTCGGCTCCGTCTCCGGCGTTTTGGGCTCTGAAACTGGAAATGAAATATTGTTTGTCCCGACGGACTTCCGCGCTGAGGCACAAACACAGAGCAGGAAAACGAGGATTGTTCTACCGTCTTCCACTCTAATCACACACTGAAGATGAAATGATGCTTTCAGAAATGAAAAGGCAGGCGCTTTTGAACTGTGCTGCTCACGTCTGTCGGCAGCCGTATAGATCCATCCGTAAACCTGGCTAATTAAAGAAAATGACCATTTGGCCTGAAAGTAGCTCAGATCTGAACTCAAACTGCGAAAGAGCAGCGTGCTGGCCTCCTGATTAAAATTGTTCCAACAAAGAGGGCTTTCATTTTGTCAGTGTTGGAATTCCAGAGTTAGTTTTTAAATCAGTCCTAACTGCCTCCAAAAGAAAACAAAAATCGAATTATGTCACTTAGTGAAATTACATCAAAACACCAAGCCAATTAGAGTGTGTTTGGTAAATAAATTAACATTTTCGGAGGAGGCAGAAGGAGATGAAGCCATTAAAGTCTGCGAGACTGCAGTTGTGACGCATAGAAATGAAGACAGATTCTGTGCGTGTGGACGCAAGACAGTGGAAACTAATTAACTGATCATTAGCAGAGTGGAGGCAACAGTTGGGGAGCGAAAGGCTGGAATCCAGCGCGGGAACGCCGGTGTGAGCCGTTTCCGGCAGCTCCAGTCTTCTGTTGTTCTGAACTTTCTGCTCTGGTGCCTCCAAGATGACGCAAAAGTTTTGATGGCGTCTGCCGGGAACAACAACGGCCTTCGTTCCACAACAGAAATATCTGCAAACGCAGCCTGGCTGCATACCGCATGAGCGCTCAAAGCGATGAGGCTCCAGCCCTGATATCAAACTCCCAACCCCAACTCCTCTCATCCATTATACATGACTGGCTCTCCTACCGCCTGAATCGAACGTCCTCTTTCCCAGCTCGATAATTCTTTAAAAAAAGAGAAACGCCAGCGCACATTATTGGCATCAGCTTTTCACTCTGTTCACAGCGAAATATGATGGTTCTTTTCCTGCTTCTTTTCCAACTGACCTGCTTTATTTTTAAATATGTTGCGTGACTGAGCAGACACATGATGAGAGAAGAAAAAGTTTGGAGTCTTTCCGTGCTGCACTTGTTTATGAAATTCATTTTCAGACAAGCAGGAACACTGCACCGCCGGACTGAGAGGTTTTTGAAGTATGTTTCCTATTCAGTGATGAAATCATCCTGTGTGTGTGTGTGTGTGTGTGTGTGTGTGTGTGTTTAATGGGGGAGGGAGGGCCAGTTGTCACTCACTGTTAGCCTTTTAGATCAGAAGTCTTCTAACAGCAGTCGTGAAAGGCCAGTCATGCACGGGCTTGACTGATTGGGTTTGAGGGCTCTTTGAAAATGGTGTTACTGTGTGCTATTTTAAAAGGGTGGAAGGGGTGAGTGCCCCCCCCCAGCCCGTGTGTTTGCGCCTCAAAATGTCCAGAACACTTTGTGCAGCCGAGCCAGGGCTGATGGGAAAGCTGTCCATTAGCCGTTTATTTGAAGCATGGTGGCAGCGCAGGTACATGTAGCACATCAGCAATCGCACTCGGGGGGTCATTTAGAAAGCCTCAGGCTGTACATCTGTGTGTGTGTGTGTGTGTGTGTGCGTGAGAGTATGCTCATGCTTCACTTTCACTGCATGTGCCCTCATGTCCACGAAAACAGAAAAAACATAGAAAACTGTGTGTTTGTCCGTCAGAGAGCAGGTAGTGATGTTACATAAAGTAAAATTCACCTTTTGTTTGTGTAATGAACCGTATCAGGTGCAGCCCTGTAAGCATTAAAGGGAAGAGTTTCGCCGTTAATCCGCTGCTCTTCACGTGAAAACACGGCTAACGGTGGATTAGTGTTAATAACAGCGCCGAGCTGCAGCCTGACTCGAGGTATCAGGTCATTCCAGACCACGATCCTCTCAGAGTAATGAGTTCAGACCCCCGCAGGTTCCCCCAGCGTAGCTGCAGTTTTCAGAGGAGGGTTAAACAAGCTATAAACCAATCTTCTCTCGCTCCAACGTTTGAGACGTTTAATCTTTCCATTCAGGTTCAAAGCTCTTTACATTGAGAACACGTCTGAGGAGGCCGCTAATCCTTCTATTTATCTTTCAGTCGGCGTAAATAACTCCAGCTGAGTCCACATCTACAGCTTGGGAACCTGCCGGAAGAGCTGCGGGTGGATGTGGAACCAGTGAATCTGTCAGGAGAATTTCAACCTGCATTCATCTTTTATACCTCCTTCCTTGTACTTATAGCGGGAAAGCACTGGCGCCATTCCCGGCATGCTTTGGGTGGAATCTGGGATGAGCGGGACAAGTCTAAAAAAAGACGGCAAGAAAACTTTACGGCCGTTTCATTAAAGATTCAGCCACTCGATGCTTCATGTTATGTGTCAGACTGTCGGGATCTTCCCAAACCAGGAAGCCCAGATTCAGCTGTAAAGTCTTCGCTTGTGTCTTCCCAGCCATAACGTGGCGCTGCACGGAGGGATTGATTCCAGATTGAATGTAGATTAAATGAAACCAGCGCAGAGCCCAAACGTCTCCTGCGATGCAGATATTGGACACGCACGGCTGAACTGTTGAGCGAGGCTAAACTCTGAATCGGTAAAAGTGTCACTAAAGCGCCGCAGATGCACGATTGCGCGAGTCAGACTTTCAGCAGGAGCCGATCCAGAGCGTTCGGAGAGGAATTTCATTTAAATGGTCCTTTGAATAAAAACTCTGAAAGAAAAGAGAGTAACCAGTCAATTTTAACTACCCAGAAAAGGAAATGTGAAAAGTAAGAGCTGCAAAGTTCACTTCTTTAATCCTTATTATTTACTGTCCCTTCGAGGACTCCAACATGAGTGTGGGGCCGTCATCTTCATCACTGATAAATGAACGCTGGAAAGAACTATTTTTTTATACATTTCTTGTAAGAAATCCAACACACCTCAGAACATGATCAAATCAAGGCTAATATTAAATAAATTCCAACCTCTTGGCCTTCTGTAATGAATTCCCTGTTTAAAACTTGTTCCTCAGGGCTGATTTATTGACTCTTAATGTGAATAGAAAAGCAGTTGTTGGAGGGTTTTGGAGTTAAAGCTGAGGACAGGCAGTCGTCGCCCTGTTTCCTCCGCTCGCCCGCGTTAGCGAGCGGCAGTCGTCACCCTGACAGCTCTACATAATGAGGCCGAGTGGGGGTGTGTGCTTGTCTCCAGCCCCCGGGCTTTCGTCCGGTGTCGGGTCAGTGGCCGTCACGTTAGCCTACGCATGGCATGTGTGGTTTTCCGGTCCAGATGTCAGAGCTGCGGCGTGGCGCACACGTACGCTCAGGTGAGACATCGGCAGGGCTGGATGTCAGTCGAATGTGGATGTGGATGTGATCTCTTTAAAATATTTGCAGCTTTCCTAATGCCTCTCAAAGACCTTTGAGATTTCATTTAGCATTTTGTGGGATTTTTTTTTTTTTTGCTCTGTTGAAAGCCTACCGTTATTTTTCAGTCTTGCTGTAAACACTTCAGAAGGTTCTTTGCAAAGATGAAGAATTAGATGAGTAGAAAATTGTGGTGGGGAGCATAAGTGATAAAATGATTGGTTTTATTTTGCTGCTACTGCTTAAAAAACTTAGAGAAATTGAACTTGGGATATCAAAAATTAGGACACTATTTTGCATTTTATTCTGATAAAAGCAGAATTGCTGCCATCTGAATATTTAATTTGAATGCTCATGCAATATATTAACTGTTTATTTTTAACTGTTAATTAAGTATCATTCTGGAGGAGTTTAGGTGTGCCGAACCACACTCGTGCTCTCCTTTGACGTGTCTGGAGGATTAAAGCAGCTGATCTGTGGGGACGTGATGCTCCTCTGAAGATGATGTTGAACTGCTACAATCTGGCGTTAATGACTCCTCTTTGTACCCGTGATGATCAAAAAGAAGGTCTCCGCTTCTTGAAGGCAACCTGCTGATCTTCTGAGGGCCACTCAATGACGGCAGTGGCATTTTGACAACCTTTGCTCAATTCCCAGCCTAGCTGAAGACTGTCGGAGCTCCTCCACAGCAACAGGCCCCGGAGCCGGAATCAAACCTAATGTCTGAGTAACATTTCACACTCTTAAACACCTTTAAATTCGACCTCAGAACGCAGCCAAACTTACCTTTGATGTGAAAACTGATGCTTTCTTTGCATGGAGCCACCAGCCTGCGGGGGTGTTGACAGCGTCACAGGCTGAGAATGTCACTTTAAAGTTTTCCCTTTTACAGTGTACGTGAACTTTAATGGACCTTTAATGTGAGGCCTCTGATATTTTTCTTGATTTGGTCAGCAACGTGTGAAATGAACCTGGCTCGGCCCTGCTGCCGCCTCGGCCTGTGTTGGCCTGTGTTGGCTGGATGCAGTCAGTAAAGCTCTTCTGCTGCACAGCACGTGCTCCAACACAAATCACTCTTCTAACCTCGGACCTCAACAAACCTGCTCGGATCGACCTGCTCATCGAGTCTGGCATTGAGTCCACCAGTGCTTTGTTGCTATGGCTCACTTGTTATGATCTAGTTCCTTCAGGATCATTCATGTCTTGGTTTTTTGTTTTGTTTTGTTTTGGGGTTTTTTTTAAATCAGAACCTAGGGCAGTTCTATGCTCTTTTAGGGTCTGAACCCTAAACGAGTGCCTTCTCCTTACATCTTTGAAGACAGAACACTGAAGCTTTCCAAGCTGGTTTACTTGCTGTCCAGGTCTTTGACAGTTCCCTGTATGTCTTCCACCGATTTAGGACTTGGGAAGTTCTCTTGTCTGTTTTCATTTTAGTTATCATTCTTAAAAAATATTTTTATTCTTTGCTGTTTCAAGACCTTGGACAGTTCTCTGGTCTGGTTTCCGATGGTTCAGGACCTTGGACAGTTCTCTGGTCTGGTTTCTGCGGTTTCAGGACCTTGGACAGTTCTCTGGTCTGGTTTCCGTTGGTTCAGGACCTTGGACAGTTCTCTGGTCTGGTTTCCGTTGGTTCAGCACCTTGGACAGTTCTCTGGTCTGGTTTCTGCGGTTTCAGGACCTTGGACAGGTCCCTGGTCTGTTTTCCGCAGGTTCGGAACCTTGGACAAGTCCATGTTCTTGCGTCCTCTGTGTCAGAACTTTGGACTTTGACCCGTGACTGTCTCCACAAATGAAGCCCAGTGGAGTGGCTGTTAAAGCAGAGGATGGTCTCAGACGTAATCTTTTGTCCCCACACTGGGACACGTTTGACACAACTGAAAACTTCTGACGCTATTTATGCGCTACAGCAGAGCTGCAGTCTCAATGTTGACAGCTAACGATTTGAAGCAGTTGATGAAGCAAAGGCTTTTAATTGCAGCAACGTGTTTATAATAGTAAAATATTAAATGCTCCATTATCTCAGCAGTCATTAGCTCTCATCTGTTACCATCAGCTGGGGTCTCGGCGGCAGCGACATCGACCCATCTCCATTTAACACGCTGACTTATGAAAACCTCGGCTTGTCTGTTCTGCTCCCAGCGCTCCGAATAACTAAATGAGCTGTAAGGCAAACTGTACAGAACATTCCGGAAATTAACTGTGTATGACTGCTGCCGCCTCGGGATGAATGCGGTGCTTTATTGCAGGTTGCCTTTCACTGGCTGCTTAATGTTTTACTCTGGTCTCTGATTAGAAGTCAAGATACAAATGTGTGTGTGTGTGTGTGTGTGTGTGTGTGTGTGTGAGCCGAGATTCTCACAAGAAGCTATTAAATCATGGACTTTATCTCGTGTTTTTTCATGAATAGTCAAATGGAGCTGGTCAGATTGATGCATGTCTGAGCAGATTTACTTGGCCCTTAGCAGAAGCAAAGCAAATCAATCATTTATCAATTGTTTGTGGGGAAAAAAAACCAAAAAACAAGAAAAACACAATTTATTTTAATCTTAAACAGTTTTTGCACGGACTAATTCTGTTGTTATCGGATGGGAGACAGATTAAACACAGCTCTCGATGCTCTTCTTTGTCTTTAAAAGATGTTGAATCCACAAGGTCCTTAGGAGAAGATGTTTTCAAACAAATACAAAAGTGATGCCTTTTCTCAAACCGCTAAGATGAGCCTTTTAAAAGGGAGTTTGTTCACCTCCATCTCTGGGTGAAGAGGTGAGTCACTGGTGATGATGGTGAAAGCTCTTATTAAATCTAACAGACAGAATGTATCACTAATCAGTTAATGGGTTAGGGTAGTTTCTACATTAAGGTAACTACTGAATCACGCTTTTACTTCTAAGGTTATGTTGTTTCGCCTGTGTTTTTATAAACAGGGCTATGTCTTTCGTAAAAGCAGGTTCGTGAAAAGTGCAGGCAGAATGGATTTTCTAAGTGTGGAGTGGAAGGTGGAGAAGAGCGAGAACGGAGAGCGCTAATCTGGAGAAGTGCTGACTTCACCATCCGCTCTGCGCCGAGCCACCTAAACATCTCGCTTTTATTCATCCTCCAGAGCAGCAGACTTCAGCTCGCCTCAAGTTACATGTACGAGTCTCTAGCTGTGATCCTTGTCGCCGCGCCGTTTCCCAATCAAACGTGTTTTTATTCCGTTATTGGAAAATAGGTAGGTAATTGGATGCTGCTCCTGGAACCTGGGTCCAGGATCAGGGTTCATGGGGTCGTACTCTGTTAGCCACCGCCACAGCCTGATCACCCCCTTCACCATTTCTGCAGTTTTAAACTTTCTGCATCAAAAAGAATGTGTAACCTTTAAATACATAGAGCCGGCAAGAGTTAAAGTACAAGTGAAAGAGCAGCTGGTAAATGTCAGAGAGGATCGATACACACACAGACCGCGCTGCTGCCAACACCAGCCGCAGCCGCCTCTCTGACCTTTCCAACTGTTAAATGTTCTTCAAATTAGACCGATGAGATTTTAGAGAAGGCCTCAGAGCATCAGAGGCCGCCGGGTCTCCACAGCTCGGTCTGTTTAACCCTTCTGATGCTTGAGTGTGTTGGAGGAGCATCCGGCTCCATCCTGACTGCATCTGATGCGCAGATGCAGATGGACGCAGTAATTCAACATGGATGGAAGAGGGGACGCTCTGTAATGGCGACGCACATCTCCACGAGTAGACGCGCTCTCAACAGTCATGTTCATTCACAGCAGCTGGAGCCAACAGGATTCAGTGTTCAACATTTAGATGTTAGTTTGCGCTTTAAATGACGAGAAAAACGCAGTATTTTTTCAGTCCATCAGTCGTTTGGTGGTAACATCTCTCTCTGCCCTTTGCTAACAGTACTCACCCGTGTAAACAGGATAAAAAGGTATAAAAAACGAGCCCCGTCATTCTTGTTCTCGTGTCCATTTAATCTCCCTTTTTCAGGTTTTGAACAAACGCAGCAATCTTCTTCTCTGTAATGAAGCAATTTCAACGACATGTTCAAAAAGTCTAAAACACAATACATCTGTTTTGTTGTATTGTGTTTCAGCGCTTCGATGTTCTTTTCGATGTGCTTTCCAGAGGAGCTCTGAGAGCAGAAGACTCAATCAGGATAAAGAGCTAAGAATGAGACTCAGATTACAGGCGACTATCCGATCCACTCACTGGGCTCTCCCCACGAGCACCAGTGCTTTTAATCATAATCACTCCTAATCTTGTTCTGCACAGTCCTCCGTCCCCGTCGGGCATGTGGAAATATGAAGAACCTCTTTTGAACACAATGCTGCGCATCAGGCCAAAGCTGAGATTCCAGATTACACATGCACATTTCTGCCGGCTAGCAGCTGGATTTTCTCCTTCCTTTGTTGTTTCTGTGCGAATTTCACCTTTTCTCCATCTTTCTGTCACTTTTGGGCGCCGTATGGACCCCACCTCTGTTCCCCTGGCACATGGTAATGGAATCACAGATCACGTGTTTCAGCCGCTCCAGAAACACCGCCGTGGGCCCGACCAGCTCACATCTCCAATTTCTGCCCTTTTTCATAAGAGTAAAGTGAAAGGCAGAGCCTGGATTGTTGTTAGGACGGGATCAAAGCTGAGGGTAATTCAGCATTCTGTGCAGCGAGCGCTCAGAGAAGCAGGCCACCTTGCTTTGATGGCTCAAACGTTCCTCCTTCACACCCGCAGCTTGATATTCACTCATTCAAACGGCAGCTTGTGGGACTGGTGGGACTGGTGGGACTGGTGGGGAGTTGTTTCCCAACACCTGCCAACTGATGCCTCCTGTCCTGCTCTCATCTTTTCATTTTTGTATCAGTGTCAGTATTTTCCACTGCCAATAATTTTTTTTCAACATAGATGGTTGCCATAGCAACATAGGAAAAAGTTGTTGGAATTTATGCACATTAGGGTTGTGTAGGTAACTCTTGAAGAAATCTTGTGATTACGTTTCTATTTGACTTCCTGTGACCTCCTCTGGCCTCTGGTGGGAGCATCCAGTGCCTCTGCAGGAAAACGTAGCTGCTCAAGATGATTAGTCGTGTTTAATGTTTAATCTCACAATTATTTTTAATTATCATGATGGGAAAATAAACAAAGTCAATTTAAAAACAAAACAAAACAGGCAGCAAAGACAATGATAATCATAAAGAATTCCTACATCTGGTTTTCTTGTTTTTTGTATTTTTTTTTACTGAAAGTAGTTGACATTGATGCAATACAGTAATAAAAGTGAGCCAGAGGAACCTGGAGCAACGTCAGCTATCTGCGTCTGAAACCACAGTAAGCTTTGCAAATGTTTTGCGAGGCGGGGAAACGAGCTCAACGCGCTTGTTGTGCCTGCAGGACGCCAGTGATGATCCAAACGCTTCACGTGGCGGTTAGAACGGAAAAAAAGTTTCCACAAGAGGGTGTGAAATGACAAAAGGAAAGTTGGCAGTTGCTTTTGAAGTTCCGCATGTTTCAAAGGCAGTTTTCTCATCAGTTTGTTTCCCAAAGAACCTACACAGACTTCTTCATTTGATTATAATAACTACAATAAGAACATATCCCTCTCCAGTAAAAGATCAGATGCGCTCAGACTCCCATCTGTCCTGGTTCCATCCGAAAAACTGTCTGGGGTGTGAGAACAAAGCCCACATCCAGCAACGTTCTCTCCCTCCGTGTTGCTTGAACCAACCGGGCCGGAGCGGCGTCCTCATCGGGGGTCGCCGCATCAAACCCCAGCTGCTCTATCAAGCGTGTCAGGTGATCATTAAGGCTGCTAATGAGGCTCAGAGGCTAACAAAGGCGCCGGTAATGACCAGCGCGTTCTTCTGCAGCACGCACAGCTGCCGTCTGCCTCACCACGGCAGGTGACCGGACGCCAAAAAAACACGTGTCAGACGGCGTTCTGGGAGATGAAAAGCTGCACGTGAGCATGGAAGGTGGGGGCGTGTGTGTGTGTGTGTGTGTGTGTGTCCAAAACACAACCTTCTTTCCCTTCAGTATTCAACTGTTAGTTGCGGTTTGTTTATTCCTAATTTGGGGGGTTTACCCAGTTGGCTCGTCAGTGGTTACGGCCTCATCAGGTGGTTTCGGGTCTGTGTTTTGGTAGTTTTGCGAGGACCCCCCTCAGCCATAAACAAACACACCCACGCTTGTCATCTGTGAGTGATGCTGATTAACTTTAAGCTTGTGCTCCTCCACCTACAGGAAATACAGTTTAAGTATTGAGTCATTCTGTCATTTATTTATCTCCGAGATACACAAACTAGGATCCATGATGCACTACAGCAGAAACACCGACCTTTGCTCTGCTTTGATTGCTGATTTTATCTCCTAGTGTTGTTAATGAGTTTATGACTTCTTCCTCCTGTCACAACTAAATATATATTTTATGCATAAATATCTGGAACTGACAGCAGGGATTTTGTTTGTTTTAATTTTGTCTGCGTCCAAGTCTCATCTGTCTATCTGTAGAGGGTTTTGGGGGTTTTTTTTGGGGGGGGGGGGGAATTTGTCCCTTTAAAGGCTTCCACGTCTGCCCTGCTGCAGCGCTGTTTATCACCGGCTGCCTCCTCTCTGAGCTTCACGCCTCATTTCTGGGCTTGAAATGGTGATTAGAGGGAGGACGTTTTGGAGAGTGTGGCGTTGGGGCACTCCTGCTGTTGTCAGGCTGCTCCGATTCCAAAACCTTGGTTTAACCTACAAGTCAAATCTTGATGCTCTGAAATCATTTTCCAGGACTTGATCGTTTGGTAGAAGCAGCAGACGGTTCCCTTTAACATCTTCACGGGCTTTGGTGATTTCTAGCTCTAGATGTCACCTTTACAAGGCACACCTTTTTTTTCTCATCCTTTGTGTGAGCAATGTTCTGTGATAAAATCAGTCGCAGATAAACCTCAGCTGCCGAAGGTCTCTGATTATGTAATCATTGCCAAGCACGAAGCTGAGACGTGGCTGTTGTTGGTGTTGATGTAACTGCTGATGAAACAAGGACCTCGAGTTGTCTAAGAACGTGTGGTTGTTCTGGTTATTCGGGGGAAAGTCTGTAAATCAGCCGTCAGACTGACATATCCATCATTTTATTGCATCAGATCAGGTTTTCTGTTGAGCAAAACACCAGGAGATACGAAGTGTTTGCTACATGTGCGGGTTTCCTCGACCAAACGTCTCCAATTGAGCAGCATCATCCTGCAGCCTTTAAGAAGTGATGTTCTGAGCTTCTAATGGGATGACCGGTAAGACGTTTCAGTCAGTTCAGACCAGAAGAACAACTTCAGCTCGTCTTTAATTTATCTGGCCGTTTACCCGGCTGCACAACAGCAAACTCCTCCTTGCTGCTGGACTCCCAGGAGGGTCAGAACTTCCTCGGTAAAAGCAGCTGGATGCAGGTCTCCCAGTGAGGGCCTTTCATCCTGCTTCCAGAAGAATCCAGCCTTTGTTAGGCAGCAGCAGATTTAACGATGTGGGCTATCAGTGAAGTCCAGGAGAGAGATTAGAAAGCTGGAAGAGTCTTCTTCTTCTCTTGTAGTTATTCAACACATCCTCTGGGGAGCATGAACAATGCAAGGCATGGTTTGCTTTGAAGATTAAAGCTTCACAGGCCTTGAGGATGACTTCTCGACTCTGAGTGGAAAATGTTGATTTGCCTGCAATAATGTCGATCTTTCCTTTTTTAAAGTGAAAAGTTTGTTTTATTTCAAGCTGAATCAGAGTCCCAGCATGGGCAGCTGCCACTTAGTTCTGTCGACAGAGTTTTTGCAACAAGGCTACAGGTGATTCGTGACATCGTCTCCTCGCTCAGAGAAATCAGAACAATGTGGACATTCACCGAGTGTCAAGCATCAATGTTTAATGAGCTCTTTGAAAAGCCTACGATGGAAAAGAAATTCTCGTTTGATCCAAATTCAGGCCGCTGGATAACACTTGACCTCCAACTGGAGGATGTCTGGCACCTTTCGTCTGCTCTCGATGGAGCGTTCCCTTTAAGACCTAAGACCTTCAGTGCTTCTCTGCAAAGATCTGAGAGGTAAACTCATGGTTGCTAAAGTAAATACGTCAGAGGAACTGATCAACACCTGGGAGGTAGTGAAGTGGGGGGAGTCCATGTCCGACCCGTTGGGTCAGGCTTACCTGAGGATAAAGCACTGAGCTCTCCAAAAGGGAAACGAAGCTCTGAATGGCCACTGTGGTTGTGTCCTTGTTGCTATGGTTACTGGTTTGTTCTCAGTCGGTGTACAAATTCTGAATTGTTAAAAGATTGTAATCAGCAGAGCCGGTAGGCGTCCGCCCATCCCTGGGGCCAGTTTAGCGTTGCAGGACTTTTTAACCACTCGGCTTCTGCCGGAGGCCATAAATCAGCACGTTAGGCTGGAATAATTGCTGATGAATTTCCGTGATTGATCCGCCTTGGGACCGTCATCTGGCTGGAGGACCCTTCCAGTTCTCTCCAGAGAATCTTTGAGCCTAAAATTCTGCATAATGGATGAAATAACGCAGTCGTTGCAGATTAAAAAAACAGATTAAAAACAGATCTGCTGAAGCAGCTGTGAACACCAGCCGTGGAACGCTGTGGAACGCTGCTGCCGCAGACACCACTGTGACCACAGTGGTCCATCACTGCCCTGAAGGTTATACACATCTGACTAATGGCCTCGCCCCCGTACATGCTCATGCTAATCACTCCCCTGATTGATTGTGCTGCTGCGGAGCACTAATAGCATCATTACCCGGGACTGTTGCGGCCATCTCGGCTCTGAAACTTCCTCCTCCTGTCCTTCATTATGTAGACAGTTGTTGTGATAGGTTTGTTTTTGGACGTAATTGGCTTTGGTTCTCCGCTGAAATGTAAAAATGATCTAACGGCTTAGGTTTCCTGTACATATTAGGCGCGGATATCGACTGGCATGGCGGCTACCACGGAAACCAGTTGCAGACAGTCCGATAAAGTCAGTAGTTTGGACACCAGAGCAGAATGTGCGTCTCTGTCACTGAATAAATTAAACTTCTTGCAGAGAAAACGAGCTGAGTCACAGACGCTCAGGTTCATCTCTGCTGATGGCCGGCGCACACCTGGTTTTCATACCTGCTCACGTCTGGCTGCAGGAAAGCCTCTTTTCACACCCCTTATAGCCGACTCGTTGAGCTGCAGGCTGCAGGACAGCAGGGGGGAAAAGCTACGGTTAGCGTGGCTTTGCTACGATGACCTTTAACCTTTTAGAGTCAGCCTGACACTTTCAACCTGTTTCTAATCCGGTTTAATCCTTTAAAGAAGAGACGGTTGCTTCACCAAAGACAGCAAAAATCCTTCCTACAGTGCTGGTTTTTGCCACCAGCCCTCTGATATTATATCTGATATTGTTGGAGTCTGATTAGCAGATAAAAGCTGACAGGATATTGATTTTTGCACAAATTTAGTCATTTAGCCCATTTGCATGTTATCTAAGAGACGTTAGCTCCCAGTACAGATGCTTTTAATCGACTTTCTTTTGCATTTCTTGTGAGAAAATGGCTGAACAGAGCCGGGGAAAATGTGCATGTGTGCAAGCCGTGCCTGTTGGCTCAGCCTGAGCTAAAGCTGTAACTGAAGCCACTTTTCAGGAAAAACGCCAGCACATAAATGATTTATATGATCACCATTCACATGTGCGTGAAAACACCAAATGTTGGCAGATTAGAAACTAGTAAAAGCCTCTGTCAGTTAAATGTGAGCCAGATGTGTTGGGGTCCACAGCAGCTGTTTCTTGTTCTCAAACCAAAGAGCGCTGCAGACGGATGAGCCGCGTGTTGATTTACTCATAAAGACATTTCATTTTCAAATGTTTTCAGGCAAGTGTCTCATATCACTACATGATGACTAAACGTGTCGCTAATTCTTGCGCCGGCGAGAACTGATAAACTGTTGCTTTTCGAGGAGACGGAAATGATGGATTCCGATGCAGACTCGGACTTGGGTCTGTCTCAGACTGCTGCAGAAAGGTGCTCCCGCTGACAGCCGTGCCGATGATCACAACTCGGAGCTGAGAGGAATAAAAGCAAAAAAAAGCCTTTATCAGCGCCCCCTCCATTTGTAGATGGCTCCATTATCCGGGACAACAGCCGTCAGATGCACTGATGACCAAATGAGTGACGACGACACCTTCCTCAGGAATCGGATGAGTCACCTGACTGCAGCGTAAGCACTTCCGCGCTCTTTGACATGTGGAATCGGGACTAAAGAGGACGGCGCTCCGTCCTTGATCGTCAGGCTGGTCATGTGCTCCTCACGCCTGCGCGTCTGCAGCCGCAGCAGAGCCCGTGTGCATGCAGCGCCTCCCCGAACGGCGCCTGCCTCATTACTGTGTGATCATATTTACATGACCGGTTTACCGCAGCTGTCCTTTGATCTCAGAGAATCTTCTGCATAAATTTAGAACTGAATTGTTTAAAGGAGCGCCGGCAGCCAGATAGGGAGCTGCCTGATTGTATCGGAAGGCTGCGCCGCCTTTATTTCTAATTAATCAGTGATTTCCCATGTTTCAGAATTGCAAATTGCTGCGTTGAACATCTGAGCTGTTCTTTCCAGTTGCAGAAAAAACTCATTTATAGCTCCAAGCTAATGATTCAACCTTGGAAGAGTGTGCAGCTGTGGAGTGGACCAGAGAGGGCGTTTCTCCACGCTTCTACCTTCAATATCTGAAAATATGTGAACGGGAGAGTTTAGCGCCACTTTTTCACATGAAAATGTTCCACACGTGTTCAGCGATCCTGATCGCGCAGCCGGAGCGAACGATGCGGCTGACCTACAACAACCCTGCACGCTTGATTAATCTGACGTTTCCATGTCAGCTTTTGCTCCGACAAAGCTGTGACGATAATGATGTTAGTTCAGGACACGGAGCTCCTCGGAGCTGCTGCACATCAGGAGGTCGTAGGAAGAAATTAGAACCGTGGTTCTGTTCGGGGGCGTGTGTGAATCCATCCGCAGACAATGAAAACACATTGGAGCCTGGAGTGAGCGCGGAGACTGATGCTCAGTGTGTGTGTTCACTCTGACAAACACACACGTCCCTGTTGGACAGAAACATAATGTATCGTTAGCAGGGCTGGAGCGCTGCTGCTGCTGCTGCTGCTGCTGCTGCTGCTGCTGCCGTTGCTGTCGTTATTCAGCATGTTTTCCTACAGGAAGGACGTCCTGCAAGCCGTTTTCTCACCACTAGATGCTGATAAATTGCACACACCCGATGAGTTTTCTCATTTTTCTTGACCCTGTTTCCGTCTCAGACATTTCTCTCTGAACACTTTGCCAGAAGATGAGAGCACTTTCCCAGAAGTTTTAATTGGAAAGTAATTGAAAGTTTTTGCAGAACTTCAAAAAGATGAAGAGTTATTTCATGTTAAATGTTGCAGAAAATAAAGAAAGATGACCTTCAGGCAAATATATTCATCTTTAAAACCTTCATCTGGCAGTTAAACGGGCTGTTTCTGGAGCAACAGCCGACAAATGGAGGGGGGGCGAAGGAAGTTAGCGCAGAGGGAAAGGACGAGGGGCTCAGGATGCGTGGACGGAGCTGTGGTGCAGGAGGAGGAGTAGCGGTGCGACGGGAGAGCAAGCCGCCTGAAAACCAGAGAGAGAGAGAGGGGGAGGGGGAGGAACGAGGGAGGGATCAGAGAGGGGAGAGAAGTCATTCAGAAGCCGGAGACGGAGCCAGTCGGAGGAAGCACGCCGGGATACGGAGCGAGGAGCAGACTTTCCCGATGGAGGAGGAGGAGGAGTAAGGGGGAGCACGTGCAAAAAGTGGAAGAGAAGAGGACAAAGCGATGGGATCTGGGAAGAGGTTGAGCTGAAGAGGGAAGACGAGGAGAGGGAGGAGGAGGAGGAGGAGCGCGAGGGCAAGTTAATGAATCTGATTTTGGGAGAGTATTTTTAGAAGGAGGAGCAGAGACGCCAGAGGAATGTTGAGAGCAGAGATGAGGAAGGAGCTAATCACAGGAGGCTCTACTCATCAGCGTTGGTACGTGCGTGAGTGCGCACGAGTGGCTCCTCTTCGTCCGATGGCGTGTCGTTGCGTGTTGGAAGCGGAGACCGGTGACATCACAGCTGAGTCGAGGCTTCAGAAGTGAAACAGACGAGCGAAGGCGACTTTTCTGAGCTCAGAGACACAGAAGTGATTCCTGCCTCGGCTCGGAGCTCCTGGACCCCAAAGAACCTCCGAAGAACCCAGCAGCTGCAGCGCCGCCGCTCCTCCTCCACACGTGTGGTTTGAATCACCTTTTTCTTGCATTTGTTTTCTTTTTCGTCCTCCCCTCAGCCGCCGGTGTTTTGTATTCCGTCCCTCCTCTCTTCCCAACCCCTCCCCTCCCTCTTCCTCCTGCGTTGGCTCTCTCTGTCTCATCCTCTCGTGTTCACTGTCACAGTAACTGCGATGGACGCTGGACTCACTCATGTAGAAGCCACCTTGCTCGCAGCACATTTGCCCAGCTGATATATTTATTTCTTTTTCCCCTCTGCCCTCGCGGAGCCGGCAGCAGGGATGACCAACAAGTAGCTGCTGCTGAGTGCACGGACCATTTCCGAACACAAACATTTCCTCGAGGCCGCATCTACGCCTGCGTGCGGCGCATTTACCTGTGAGGCTGCGCAGGTCGTTGCTTTTTCCGACGTCCACGTGCGGACCTGAGTAGTGGATTTGTCTTGGAGCTACATGTGGGCCCCAGCCTCTGAGGCCTGGCTGGGAAATGAAGCCCTTCCCACAGCTGTAGGAGCACTGTGGGCAGCGATGGCCCTGGAGGGACGCTGTCTCCGCAGGGGGTCCCCGGCCATGATCAGGAAAAGCCGTAAACGATGTCACGCCAAGCCGGCTCTGGCTCAGCTCACTTCCACTCTGCTGTCAAGGACACGGCTGCACGGCCTGAGGTATGTTTGCATCCCCGGGGGCTCTGTGGGCCGCAGGGCCTTCTGGCTGCTGGCCCTCTGCACCTCCATGGGGCTGCTTTTATCCTGGTCCTCCAACCGCCTCCTCCACTGGCTCTCCTTCCCCACGTACACGCGGGTCCACACGGAGTGGGCCAAGGAACTGGCTTTCCCTGCAGTCACCATCTGCAACAACAACCCCATCCGCCTCTACAAGCTCACCAAGAGCGACCTGTACTTTGCCGGGCACTGGCTGGGCCTGCTGCTGGCCAACCGCACCGTCAGGCCCATGGTTCTGGACCTGCTCCAGGAGGACCGGCAGGCCTGGTTCAGGAAGCTGTCCGATTTCAGGCTCTTTTTGCCCCCCAGGAACTTTGAGGGCACCAACCAGGACTTTATGGACAGACTGAGCCACCAGCTGGACGACATGCTTCTGTCCTGCAAGTACAGAGGCGAACCCTGCGGCGCCCACAACTTCTCCTCTGTAAGTCCCACCTTCCGGTTCCTCCGTCGCCTCGTCCGCGGCTCCCTGCCGACACCGCACATTGCTCAATTTCACCATCAGTTAGCGGAAATTCACTTAGGGTTTCACTCGATATAATCACACAATAGCAGCTGTTTTATGTGTCTTTCTGGCTGACTGTCAAATCTGTTCCAAACGATCAGTGTCCTCTGAAGGGCCGTTATCAAATTACCCCCAAACGAACATGCATGCAGTATCCATATCAGAGGCATGAAACACGGGAATGGTGAAGAACTGCCTCCAAATCGGAAGCTGTGCTATAAATTTGCAAAAGCGAAGACAAAAAGGCAGAAATATCACTTTTGAGTTCTCAACATTAAAGCTGAAGGATGGATCAAAGAGAAATTGTAATGGATCAGAGTGACATTTTCCTCTAGCACAACAAAGCTAATTCTTCCCTCTCTAGATGCAGATTGACTTTTTATGATTTGTTCCTGTTCAGCACCCACAAACCAGAGGAACACTGGAAAAACGGGGCCGCAACTGTTGCGCTGATCTTGAGGTCTGGCGGCAACGTGAACATTAGCGTTGTTTTGTAGATAGGAGCTGGTTAGTGATGGTTTTGTCTACAGGAATTTATCGAGGCAACGAGGGGAGTTGCTAATGACATTCAGACAATCTTGATGTGAGACTTCACACATTTGCACATTCGTTCTTGCAGCCGTATCTGAGTTAGCATCTTCAGCGACAGTAATTTTTTTTTTTAAATGACATTTGAAGATTAACTCGTATCTGGCTTCAGCGGCAGCGGCGGAACCTCTGGAACGTCGTGCTGATGCCATCAGCTTCGCTGTGCAGATAACAGATTTGCAGCAGTGCTGCAGTCCCGCCCACTTCCACGCAGGGACGTCTCAAGTTGTTAACGGGCCCTCCGGGTTTCTGCTAATCTCATTAGCCGCTGCTGCTGCAAGGCAACAAAGACTCCCCGAGGCCGATTCATTACTGGTGCATTTAAAATGCTGTCAAACAAGGACCAAAAGAGGCCGCAGCCAGATTAAACCGGAGGCCAGGTAGCGCATGACTTGCAGGTAAAGTGTTGTGTTCTAGGAAGTGGTGGCGGGTGCATTGATCCACAGGCAGGTTGGAGGGAACAGTGAGGGCCGAGCCGAGGCCGGGAGGTGGTGCGGAAAGAGAAAGAAAAAATAAAAGTTTGGGATTTTGGCTTGGAATACAAATGGCCCCTCAACCTCGTGCAGCAGCAGGGATTCATATGCTGAGTCTGTCTCCCTGGAACAGGAACCAGGAAAGAGCTCGAGATTAACCTGTCCATCAGCTCCCTACGGTGGAAATTCTGTTTCTCCTTTCTGATAAACTCTCCCACAGCGTCCCAACAGGTGGACTGGTCTAACCATCTCCAGTTAAACACAAGTGATTCCTTATCAAGCCGCAGGCAGCTAGCCTGCTCTTAGCCCAGCAGATACACATCGGCACCTTCTCCTTTGGAGGAGCAGATAACACCTGCGGTGACAAATGAAGGCGTGCTGAGCGTCTGAGAGCAGCGTCTAATCTCTGCCTGGTCAGTGTAACGTAAGAGCTGCTTTTCCAGAGAAACCTGAAGCGGCTGCAGCTGCGCTGACTTCTGCGTTAACCCACAGACCGTACGATCCCGGCGTGTGTCAGCCTCTCAGTGTTCACGGTTCCGCTGGAGCCGCAGTGGTTTTTCCACATTAGCAGCAGATCACGTCACGTGGTCTGTGTTTATTGTAACACACTCAGCATCTTCCAGCCGATTGTTTAGCTTTAATGTGCTCTTTATCACCAACGACTGGCTGAGGGAAACCCAGACATTTCCCCTGAGAGCGACCAGCCGATGAACCTGAGATTCACTGAATCCCACCAAAAGCGGCAAGCGTTTTGCACCGCATCTTAAACAGTTTATTTATTAAACGTGTGACTTTTACCAGAAAAGGTTAAATGCATCAATCAGTGGAAATGTGTCCACTGGGTTAGGTAAAAGAGCACCTTTGTTTGACTTTTTTAATAACTAATAACACAAGTTGGATTTTGAGGTTTAATGTATCCGTTGGCATCCGTCAGGAGTCTTGGCCGAGCGTGCTCTTTTGTGCAGGTTCTTTCTAGCCTCCTGCTCTGAGCAGTAATTACTCCCCAGCGTTGGTCAGTCTCACGTCTCATTAGTGAGGGATTGATGGTCTTTTGTTCGAAATCCCTGCTTTATTTGACGTCAGCCATCAAACTCCTCTGCTCTGCGCCTGTTTGGTTTTTCATTTCGCAGATTTTATTTTTATCTGCACCATCTGCTTTAATTCTTCTGCTCTAATTATTTGCTGCTTTGCCCTCAGCTCACTCTGTGGTACCTGTGACGCTCAGAGCTCTTCATTTCCAGTTTCCTCGGCTTAGTTTTGGAGCTTCTCTGCTCGAGATGTTCCCGAAGCTCGGCCGGTGACTGTGTCTGGAGGAGACGGTGATTAGCTGTGACGCAAACGCAGCTAATAATGCGCCTGTCCTTTCTCTCCCCTGTCCAGCCTGTGTAGCTGGCTTGTGGAGAACTGGACCCACTGTAATTATTGATCTTGCAGGGTGGAGCTCCAGCTGCTGCACTCTCCTCAACATTTACGTGCCCCCTGCTCAGTTCCTCTCCTCGAAAACACGGCATGAGCGCTTTCATCATCTCTGTAAACCGGAAATGACGCTCCATCTTGGGCGATGTGGCGAAGATGTCTGGAGGTTTCATACAGGAAGTTCTCACAACTTTTAATCAGCTGTCGGTAACGTCTGCGTTTGATAAACTTCGGGAACTTGAAGGAGAAGCAGATGGGCGCCAAACCGCTGAAGCACGGCTCACTTGACCTTTTGTCTCACGCCCCGTTTCGCCTCTCGGCTAATTTCTTTCACGCAAACACGCTGTACTGAAAATGCGAGTACTCCTGCGCCTACGATTCCATCCATATTCACCACCGTGACCTTTGGGAAGTTTGCCCCCACCTACAGTCATGGATCTCTGCGCATTAGCGAAGGTATTTTAATGGTAATAGAGACGATCATTAGCATTGCACAACGCAGGAAAGCGCTGAACAATACGCCTCCAAGATTATCCAAGAATTGCATCAACAGCAGCGAATGTGAAACTACTGCAGCAGCAGCAGCAGCAGGACGGCGGGATTCCGAAGGAATCTGTCTAGGTTTGTGTTCTGAGTGACGTGTCTTCTCAGCAGTCAGGTAGCAGCTCACTGCAGGTGTCACCAGACGGGACGGCCTCCCACTTCCCCCTGTTGGCCAGAATGCGTTTTG
>CAAE01014987.1:466730-505312 GCA_000180735.1 Tetraodon nigroviridis
GAGCCTCTCTCAATAATGTAAAGCGCCGAATGTTTCGCTGGCACCTTCGGATGTGAAAACCCTCATGAATAATGGAAACACAAGAAACAATTTGCGGCACTTCATCCTGCTCGCTTGACAACACACTTTAATTTAGTTTTACCGTGTCACCTATATTCTGTGGTGTGTGTGTGTGTGTGTGTGTGTGTGTGTGTGTGTGTGTACAATAGAGAATTATAAATAACATCTTTTGTTCCTGTGTAAGGTGGGTGGGTTAGAGGTGATCCAGGAGAGCTTGCCGGTCGGGAGAAGTTAACAGGAAGTTCAATTGTCCCGCCAGACAAGGCCTCCCTCGTGTTCATGTTCCTTTATCTCTTCACTTTAGCAAATCCTTCAGACATAAAGAGGAGAGAGCAAAGGTGCAGAAAGCAGCATTAGCGGGATGGATGCATGTGAAAATGGGTCACATGCTGGAGCTCAGTGGAAGCTTGCCGGCGACGTTCAACACAAGTATCATAGGCAGGGGCCACACACTCATTACTCCAGCCCCCACGGTCTTTTCTTATGGGAAAGCGGAGAAATGGACTTCTATTAGCTCTTCCCCCGCTGCGGCTCCACGTTTGTGTGGGTGAGAAGCCATAAATACCTCCACTTTTCCTGATTTTATTGCGTGCTGGGCTTTTTGTTTTTTTCCACCAGGAATATGTGAATTCGCTGCCTCTCCCTCAGTAATGGAGCAAACATTTTCTGCAGTAGTGGTAAATAAAGGCAGTGAAAAGGTTGATGCAGCCTGTCATACAGAGAGGTGCAGATAAACTCAGGCAGAGCTGGAGCTCATTTCACATCCTCACTCCTCCAACAGGCTCCCAAACGGTTAAAAAAAATCGTGTTTTACACAAACGTCAGACTTCCAAACCCAGACAGTGGGCTGCCTGGGTTTGGTTGTTATTGCTGTCTAAAACAGATGGCATTCTGGGTAATTTAGATGTGAATAAATCTGCAGTGTTTTAACAGAGGGAAGGAGGAGTGTTTGGTAACACGGAACCAAATTCTGACGTTATAACTTCTCTAATGGGTCTTAATTATACACAGGCCTCGTTCCCGTCAGCGCTGACGGGTCGCTGCGTGTTCCAGCGATTAAAGAGAGTCCATTAAACAGAAAATTGGTCAGCTGAGAAAGTCAATCCGAAACCTGTCACGAGACTGAAACCTGGATTCATTTACACTCTTGTATTTAATTAGTTCATGGTCATATTGACATATAAGCTAATCGAAGTGACTTTTTCCCATTTTCCATCATTTCGTGATGTTGCGTCAGGCTTTGGTTCAATAAACCAAGGTTTAGGACTCTAATCTGGATAACTGATCTAATCTAGAGCCCTACTATTTGCTTTGCATTAGATTAGGGCAGAGTCGCACAGGGAGCAGAGTTTCTGCGTGCTGCAGCAGTGACGCCTGGACACACCTGCCATCCCATAAATCACCCGCTCTTCCCGAGGTTTGCTACCGCCCCAGCTGATGGTCAGTGTTGTCTAATGGCTCCTGATGGACCTTCTGACTGTTACACATGAATTTTTCATCCCATACTCCGGCAGACTTTAATATTTAGTGCATTTACATGAATATTTCATGCCGAAGCAACAATAAAATGCTTTGTTTTGCCACTGGGGACCAGTATCACGATGAAAACGGCTTAAATGGAAGAACAATAACAATGCAGCTAAAATAGAAGCTCGACTCAAATTGTAAAGTCCAATAAACACGCAGGCAGGAGCAGATGTTTTTTTTTTTTTTATTTTAAACATGCCGCTGTGACCCGTTTGCTGGTTTTTGTTATTTCCAGAAGTTTTTTCTGAACGTCGTTTTAATCCCGATTGCAGCCAGGAGCAGCTTGTTTCATGTCCGTGTCCTTCCTTCCTTCGGCTCGAGCCGTCGCCTTCTCCCGTCCCCCGCAGCAGTTTAGTCTGTTCTTTTAAAGGACAGGTTCCTCTGGTCCTGGAGGACTCGCTGGGACCGAGGGCAGGACGAGGACACTCGCTGACCATGACAGCCCTTTGAAGGAGTGAAAGCGAGTCGGCCAAACCTTCTGGGAGTCAGCCTGGACCTTCGGCGGCACTGATGGGAGTCCTGGAGGGATGAGGCAGGACCAGCCGGAGCCTCTGCGGGCGTAATGATGATGAGCATCCATTCTTCATCTGCTCCTGAGATGACTGGTTTCATGCTTGTCCACTTTCCCGCCCTGCTGGATGTTGCCCCTGGAAACGCTGAGTGACGCAGCAGCCTGCTGTCTGTTTTCAAGGCAGCTCCTTCTCCCAAAATACCCGCCGCCTGGGACGGACGCGAGCGGCGTCCAGAGCGAGGGGGCGGTGTGCTTGTGAGACTGCTGCGGATTATTTCATCTCACCTCCGCGTTATCTCCCTCTGCCCCGATACAAATGTGACAAGTGGGAGGATTAAATAAGTCTGAACAACAGCTGATGAAAGTCGGGGGACGCACGCCCACATGCACGCTCCCGACGACAGCTCGAAGCCAGAGTGAGTCTCACAAAGACTGAATTATGAAAATAATGGGGAGAAAAAAAACCATATGGCTTCATTAGCAAATATAGATCCAAACGTCCGACCTGCGTTCCTCAGTTTCCCATTTGGTTGGTTTTTATTAAACAGGAGTGAAGGTATTTTTGCTGCTGGAGACTTCCGGAGCAGCTGGCGGTTTGAAGCCTTGAAGAGTGGGCGTCGCTGCACCAGCAGTACTTCCATAAAGGGTTTTTTTTTTTTTTTTTGTTAGATAATTAGCAGAGAATAAACGACATGTGCACACGGTAATGGAGCCGCTTGAAATGAGCCAACAATTAAGGGGGGAAGGGGGGGTGTCGGAGGGCTAAAGCAATTGTTAATAACTTTCTTTTCTCTGCTCTGATGCCGTCAGAGCGAAGACACTAATTGAAGGTGTTGTCTGTCATATTGCACCTTGCAGGCAGGTAGCAGCGTGTTCCTCAGGCCTCTGTAATTTCAGATTGTCCTCACTCGTCACGTCTGTTTCTCTCCTTCCGTCTGTCGGCTGGAGTTGAGTTGATGGTCAGCGTGTGTCTGAGCACAAGAGTAGCTGTGAGGCCATCGTGTACTCGAGCCTCCCTGCAGGCCGTGCAGAGGAAATGCTGCCCTCCCTCCATCCTCCCATGACCAGACTGATGTTATGGCTAACAGATCTCTCTCTTTTTCTTAGTCTGTCTCTCCCCCACCGTCGCCGTCGCAGGCAGGTGATGGAGCTCTCGTGGGTGTAGGGAGGAAGGTGATGCAGAGAGATGTGTGTGGGTGCATTTTCACATTAGCGCACATCCGCGACCATCTTTCAAACGCCTCAGTGTCTCGAGTCGCACGTCCACCTGCAGTGATCCCAGAGGCGGTGGATGAGGGCGTGTCAGTCGGGAGGGCTGACGCTGCCGATGTCTTTTTTATGCAGGCGATCTGAGTTCACCTTCCACCGCAGACCTGCAGTTAAAAACCGCATTTTTCATAGAGTGAAAGCGCAAATATTAAATATCACAGATGCTGTCGTTTTGGGTGACGCTGTTTTTCTCCGGCACAAATTTAAATGAGAGATGTATACAAGTTGTAACATTGTAATGAAAATTAGCAAGTGTCTTTTTTCCAAGTGCATTTTTTGAAAAGGAGTTTTAATCTCTCACGTTGCCGTTGAGCAGGTCAAGTTTACCATGCTAACGTTTGCTCCATGTTCTGTCTGAGCTAACTGCTGCATTTTTATTCATTTTTATTCATTGATTGTCCATAGCTTTGCTTTGCAATTGTCATGGAAACACTGGACTATAAATGGAGACATTTTGGGCTTCAGCTCCTCATGCGAACTATGTTAGCGTCATGACCACAACCGTCGTCATCATGATCCGCTAAGTGTGAATAAGCTTTATTATGAGACAGTTTTACCCCATTACGTTGGCGTTGACCTTCCTCATGAATCTGTATATAGAGACATCGTCATGGAGACGTGAGTGGAACACGGAGAACACGAGCTTCTTGATTACAGACTTCAGCACCTCCACAAGACTAATCAAGACTAAGTGGAGAATAACAGGACATACACGGCTTTGTTGGTATAGAAGTAACTGGTGGGCGGAGCTTGTGTCATTGGTAAGATTCCATCAGGATGCAGAGGCATTCCCGTGTTCAAATACGTGATTTAGGAGTCTGAGGGAGCATTAGCGGCCAGGGAGGCAGAGTCGAGATAAAAATGTAAAGGGTGATGGAAACATGAAGTCGCTCGCTGATTAAAGAGACAGTCGCTGTTTGGACACGTCCTCTTCTGAGACACGGAATGTTTCTCTTCTGCTCAGATGAGCTACAGAGGAAAGCCCAGCGTGTCGTCTCAGCAGCCCTCCAGGCTGATGTTTAGCCAGCTAAAAGCAGTAAACGCCCGTTTCCCTGCACAGCTGAACAAGCACAGTGGAACAAGCCGGACTGTCTGCTACACTTCTCCTTCATTTGGAAAGAACAGAGATCGAATTCAGCATCCGGAAGGATCCTGAAACCATCTGGTCATAAAAAATCAGGTGAATGAGTCCAAAAGCAATGCCAGTACAGCAACAACAGCGCTTGTAAATTCTGTTTTTCTGCAATCAGAGGAAGTGGAGATCCACCATCCATCTTTATTTAAGTGAGGGAACCTGTTCCTCCGCCTGGCATCTGGGCTGTGGTTGTCCATGCTTTGCCTGTTCTAAATGGAATGTGACAGGGTTAGCCATCACGGGCTGTAACCAGCAGGCCTGCTTCTGTCTTAAAGCACATTAATCACTGCTCTATGTCAATTGAATCATTTTGAAGGATGAGCCTGTAATTATGATATGATTAATGGAGCACCTCGGCGTGGAGGTGCGTGCACGGCCATAAACGTTTGTGTCTTTTACAAAAGTGGGCATGTAAAAATTAAGCTGTTTTATTCAGTAATCAAACATTTGATCTAATTTTCCAGAAGAGGGCCTTTGAGAATTCACATGTGAATATATTTCATTTCATTTATGTCAAATATTAAATGTCCTAAAACCTTGCTAAATCATGTATGTGCTGCAGCAGATGCAAAGGTGGCAAAGCCAGAAAACACAGCCCCAGGCCCAGGCCCAGGCCCAGGCCCAGGCCCAGCCCCAGCCCCAACCCCAGCCCCAGCCCCAGGCCCAGGCCCAGTCCCAGGCCCAGGCCCAGTCCCAGGCCCAGCCCCAGCCCCAGCCCCAGCCCCAGCCCCAGCCCCAGCCCCAGCCCCAGCCCCAGCCCCAACCCCAGCCCCAGCCCCAGCCCCAGGCCCAGCACCAGCCCCAGTCCCAACCCCAGCCCCAGCCCCAGCCCCAGCCCCAACCCCAACCCCAACCCCAACCCCAGCCCCAGCCCCAGTCCCAGCCCCAGCCCCAGCCCCAGCCCCAGCCCCAGCCCCAACCCCAACCCCAACCCCAACCCCAGCCCCCAGCCCCAGCCCCAGTCCCAGCCCCAGCCCCATCTCCAGCCCCCCAGCCAAAGCCCCAGAATCCCCCAGCAGGCATCAGTCTTCCTGTTCAGGCACCTGCTGTTTCTGAAACTCCCGTCTAATTAGACAAATGTTTCGTTGGCTCGATCGCAGCAGGAACCATAACTCCTCACTCTCCTAAATAAGATGTGAAAATGTTGCCAAAGATTAAACAATTGACTTTTCTGCACAGCGCAGCCTGTACAGATGTTTATTACCATCCATTTAAATCATTCACGGTGTATCAGAAATGGCTGTTCATTCAGGAGCAGGTCCCCAGAGTCCGCCATTAAACATGCAGAAGATCTTTGTTTTGGCCTTTTAGCCGGACGTGCTCAGAATCCCCCACACTCGCATTTTCCTCCTTATTTACACAAGCTGCTTCAAGGTTGAGTCAATAAGCTGCCGCCGTCTAGCAGCGGACATTGCTATGCACGCGGCGTTGTGTCTGACGCCACCTTATCATCAGCAGTAATCAGAGGGTCCTGTGGTAAATTGCAGAGCGACCACATCCGACTTTGCAAGCTCATAAACATCAACCAGCTGGGAAAGACTGATCCCCCCCCCCGCAGGTCCGACTGGCACCAGGATGGACGTGTGTGCTTGTTTCACTGTGACAGCCTGAGCTCAGTCCAAGTCCGTGTTTTCGAACAAACACCCCCGACACCAGGGGGATTCCGGCTCCTTCTGATCGGGATCCACCATTTCTCTTCTGTTCCACCCTCAGTTTTGTACCGACTGTCGGCGTTATTCCCCGTCAGCACCCGTTTGCGCATGTCCGAATACCTTCCACACGTACGTGCTCAGTGACGGGGCTGGTTACTGGGTGTCTTGGTGTTTGTGGAGCCCCCGAGCGATGGCCGACCTTTGCTGCGTGGCGACCATCAGTCAGTGTTAGACAGCAATGGCAGGCAGACTCAAGGTGGGCGTGTTGGACATGTTTTAGTAGCTTTTGCTATCTCTGTAATGCCCTACTCGTTTTTCTGTGGATGTGTCATCGGTTGTTCAGTGTTTCCCCCTCTTCACACATCCTGATTAAACCAGCGCGTTTTTATCTCTGATCCTCTTTTCTGCAGCTGCAGCTTTAAACACTTAGTTTAAAAAAAGTCCCACTCGGATCCTCTCTGGCTGGACGTGTCCCCCCTGCCCTGACTTGCAGACGGCTGACCTTTGCTTCCATCAGAGGCGGACCCGCGGAGCTCCACTTCATCCAAGAGGAAGCAGGAGCATCCAGCCGGAACATTACATTTTGCAGCCTTCAGAAAGTCTCAGAGGGCGTTTTTAGCTGCTCCTTCGCCTCTGCGTTGTTTTATCTAATGCAAAATTAGCTGTTTAATAAACCACGTTAATTAAAGTGGTGCGACTCGTAGCGAGGCAGCGGGGAACCTTTAATCCTCCCACGGATCACAGCCTGGGAACCAGCCTGACACCAGGAGAGTGATGACACGCTGGGTGTGGAGAGAGGAGAAAGTGAAATGGCAACCGCAGGAAAGAGGGCGAACCACAGGGGTGGGTGCTGTGTGTGTGTGTGTGTGTGTGTGTGTGTGTGTGTGTGTGTGTGTGGGGTGGGGGGGGGGGGGGGGTGATCAATCTGCTGCTGCTGCATCTGCTGCAGGATTGTGAAGGAATCTCAAAACCTTTCCCTGAGTGAATCTTTCCTCCTTCCTCCATCAGCCGCTGGATGCTGGTTTACATCTCCGTCTCTTGAGGATTTTAAGCCACAGCAGATGCAGATTAGCTGCTTGAAAAGGCTAATAGCTTGTTTTGTTGGGGCGGAGCCTCAGCCGTCGTGTGCATTGCCAGGATTCAGCTGTGCGGTGTCCACCTGTGGTGTCCGCCGGTTCCAGTCCGGATCTCCGGGGCTTCAGGCTGGACGTGTGGCTGCTCAGAGCCCGACTACCGGAACATCCCTGCAGCTTCACAATAAACCAACTTCTTGCTGTATCACAGAACAAGAAAACCTTTAAGATGAAGCCGCCGTAAGCTGCTCATCGGGACGACCTTTGCACCCAGCTGGCCCGATGATCCTTCTGATTTTTCTTACCTGCTGATCCAGGACTGTTTCTATCCCAGATCAGAAAAGCTGCACAGGCAGGTTTCGCTGGGGGTTCAACTTCAGGTTTTTCCTCGTTAAATCCCCTGGATTTTTGGCGTTAATCTGCTGTCAGAGGAAATTCCCTCCTCTTTGTGTGGATATGTTCACTATTCCTCTTAAAGTGGCAAATTTAGGCAGCATCTAAATCGATTAGAGTTGATATTACAGCAATCAACAAATCGCTTTCCGCCACAGAAATGAATAAAAATATCTCTGTTGTTGCTTTATGCAAAATTGCAGCCTGGTTATTCTGCAGCAGAGGGTTTTCTGCCTGTTTGCTCATCTGAACAACCCATTACTGGGGTTCAGCTGTCATTCATAACGCAATCACCAGCAGTCCTGTGTGAATGTAAGCGCGGTTCCACCCCTCAGGTGCCTTTGAGGGGTTTAGCAGATAATGAGCCGTCTGCTTAATCTGGAGTTGATGCCACAAAGCCGTGCCACTGTGCTGAATTTGCCCCCCAACCAGGAGATTTAGGCGTGATGAAGAAAAGGTGGCGTCATTACTGCCATGTCGGATCCTCGCTTTGTAAACCCGACTCAGTTTTAATCCCCTTTTTACACCGAAGCTTCTGTCAGGGCCGTAAACTCTGTACTTTGGCTGCCGTCTACTGCAGCCCACCACCGGGGGGCCCCTCAGACCACCTCTGAATGAGCAAGAGCTCGGGCGCCCTGTTGTTGTTATGGGCTGAACCAGCTCAGGGAGTCATAAAGCAGCAAACAGCAAAGTCAGGTTGCATTTATTTCCGCCTGCAGGCGACGTGGAGGCACAAATTAATGGTTTAGAATTAGTTCCAGTTTGTTTTTTATTTCCACCTTTTTGCTCGAATCTGGAACAAATTTCCCCTCATTTTCCCCTCGTTTTCTGACACATTTCCCCCCCCGGCCTGCCAGCAGTCGGCTCCTCCCCGGTGGGCTCTGACTGCTGCTGCTCAGGGTTGGAGGGTGTGTGTGTGTGTGTGTGTGTGTGTGTGTGTGTCTGTTCATGTACCGGGAGCTCCACGAGCCTCGGCCGGGTACAGTTTGTGATTTCAGGGGGTGTGACGCATCTGTCAGAACGCATTACATAAAGCGTGACGTTGGCTGGAGAAACGAGGTCAAAGATTTCAGATGTGCAGATCTTTTTTGGGGGGAGGAGATGCCACTTTGCTGCCGTACACTCGCTCAGATACAATCCAGACCTGCTCACTTTGATTTTCTTCTGTTTATGCAGGAATGTGTCGGAGCTGCGACTCCAAGAGTTTGGATTCCAGCAGCCGATACCACGTGAGGGCTTTAGGGAGGTGTGAAGAAGCCCGGGGCGTCTTCACACCGCTCTAGGTGGAATTTGGGGATTAGATTCCTCAGATGACCTCAGTGGTGGCCAGATAAGTTCAGGCTATTGTAGCAGCATGCTAGCTCAGTCTGGATCTAGGTCTCGATGGGTTTTTACCATCAGTGCCAATTGAAATATATTTGTACACTTTTAGATGAAATTGTCATGTGCAATTCCACAATTTAACACCAGAGGTCTACCTCAGAGGTCAGTTTTAGTTGCTGTCTAACGGGTCAAGAACAGGAAAAACGTCAGTAGATGCAGCCCAAACATCATTTATCTTGGATTTGCTACAATCTTCAGGGACTCCGTGTTTTCTGTTCGCGATTGTGGCAGAATAAAGCAGATGTTTAAAGAACAAATGATCCATCATTCCATCAGGAGGTGGACATTACAGTCGTGAGCACATCTGTTTGAGAAGCTTCTTCGTGGGTTTATATGGATGAGGAGGAAAAACAGGTGCGGTTGATGATGCGACAGCTCATTAATCAAAACAAAAACACAGTCTGGGGGGTTTTTTTTTATCACTATTTGGGTTTCTGAGTGGAAAAGGTGGAGAAAAGTGAGAGAGTGAGGATCAGCCGTCTGTTGGAACCGCTGTGACATGGCTCGTCTTCCCACTGGAGGCGTTTGATGTGAAGAAAACAGAGCAAGGGAAAAAAAATAACTCCTGGCGAGACGCTGCACCGTGGGTTCACTTTGAAGGCGCATCTCAGCGCCCAGGTTAAGTGCATGCAGGTGCTGATAACGCACAGTCGCACCGCCTGCACGTTTACACTGGGGTTGTGTGAGTCATTTAGGAAAGGCGGAGGTGGAGGGAGATAATGAGCGCTCTGTCGTTCCCCTCAGTCACCATGAAAGATGTGGATTGGGGTCACATTGAGCGCCGCTGCAGCAGAAACATCACACGTCCTCTTTGCAGCGACGTGCTCACGTCTGGCCGCATCAGCGCCGCTCTGGCGTGTTGCAGCACCGGACGGTCAGGACACGCCAGGTGAGGCCTGTGGCCTCCTCGCGTTTCTCCGAGGACCTCCTCATCACTCTTTGCTTCACGCTTCACCCGCTGCTCTCGAAGACTCGCATCAGTGAAGACCATAATGGTCGTTGTTGGTCGATTTAATGCAGCGTTTGTGCAAACTGCACTGCAGTTTGTGTTGGTGCAGCTTCTCAGGGCGATCTGAAACTCGGTGGCAGCGTCCCTACCGCAGGGAAATCGTTTCTGTGCTGCAGGACTTGGCAATCCCTGCGCCGCTGCTCCACGGCTGAGCTGCCGTTGCTCCCGGGTATTTTCACATTGCAGCTGCAGAGCTTATCGTTGACAGGTACAAACCGAGAAGAGCCGAAATCCAAAAGCGTTTGGCGCACGCGTCTGCTCGGTGTTATCTGATAGTCCTGCCTCGGCCTGAGTTATAAATTTTACAGTTTATTCTCCCGACTTTAAATTCCACCAATCTCGGCTGGAAACGCAGACCAACACTGACACTGGGGTTCAAGGTCTGCAGTCCCAGGAGGGCTTGAGGAGACGAAAGTTATCCTGGAAGAGAGAGCCAGAGCAGCTCTCCGTCTCCATCGTCTTATCTGATGTTTGATGGGCCCGCCGCCCCCCCAGACCTCCTGGTGTTTCGGCTGTTTTTGTTGGCAGACAGGCGACAGGGCGGATAATCCCAGCACTCCCAGATTCATGGAGACTAAACTGGGTGAGGTAATCAGAACTTTTACCCACTTTGTCCCAGACTGGAGTGGTGTTTGAAAGAGCGAGCATGCGGAGGAGCTTCCAGACGCGCATGAGCCGTCACCACTCCCGTCTAAGCTTTTATGTTTGCCCTCAGAACACGAGCGCCCGCTTCTCTGGGACGCGCCGCTGACTGCCACAGTCCCTCCACCCCGACTCCGAAGCTTATCGCCGCCACTCTTCGGGCAGGGATTATGCAAATCAGAGTCAGGTGAAGCATCAAACAGGCTTTCACCCTCTGTTTTCACAGGGGGGCATTAGCATGTTTGCAGAATGCCCAATAACGATCACTCCCGTGATTCCATGTTTCAGCGTTTTCAGCAGCTTTATCAGTTCCACACACTCCTACACCTTAATTAGTTTTTCCTGTTGTGGTAGATCATCAGTATTCATGAACAGTGTGGTTGTGTGTTAAGTTTTTATATTTAGACCTTTGAGGAGTTTACAGCAAATATGTTTCTTTTTTTATCTAAATGGCACAAACGTCAGATCCGGGTTTGGTGGGATTCTGGCTCTGCAGCCATATCTGGAGCGGTGCCCCTATAATTTTTATTGGAACTGGGCTTCTGCAAGCTAGAAAATCTTTTATCCAACTCCTCAAGTCAGCAGTTGCAGCCAGACGTTCTCTGTTGCACCTAACGCCACCATTACATCGCCTTTCCGCCTCATTTCTGTGGGAATGCTGGAGTTCCACCTCTGCAGCTGAGTAACCTTCTCCGGTCATGGGCAGATCTGCAAAGTCCTACAGACATAAGTGATGAAACTGCAGAATTCTACCCAGTCATCAGCAGTTAGCGGCATTTCTTGGCTAACGCCAACAGAAGGAGAGTCCTGGAGGTACTTCAATAGAGATCATCCGGTGCCTCATCTGATTTTTGACTCTGCAGAATGAAACACTGCTAATAAATCGGTCTAAACTACCAGTGGTAGCATTAGCTTCTTGTGGCTGTCTGAGCTGTGAGTCTCATGCAGACATTCTGTAACCCTAGCCATAGATTTAAGGTTGCTCTACTTTGTTTTTTCCTTCCTATCACAGCTGCGGGAGCATCTTCTCAGCAGGGGGAAGAGAGAAAAAAATTCTGCACCGCACTCGCAACTGGTTGCATTTATAATGGTTAAAAAACACTCGCACAATCATTACGAATGCAAAAATGTTTACTTGCCAACAAAAAGACATACCTAATGCAAGTAGAACCAACGTGTCTGTAAAACTTTCCATGGTGCCGTTCACCCTGGCAACAGTAAAGATTTAGGAGTGAAACTGGCCTTTGGACGTTACGCAACTCCAAACGTGGCCTTCCTGTCTGGGTTGGCGCCGATGAAGCTCTTCATTAGGCTGCCAGTGACCAGACTGTCCGAAACCTCTCCATGAAAATGCGGTAGGGCGGATGCGTCCGTCTTTTTTCGTGCCCCTGTGTGCCCAGCCAGGTCTTCAGGCGATGAAGAGCGGACAGTGTAGTTTGATGGGTGTTCCAACTCCTGCTTGGTGGAATGTCCTTCATGGTCCTTCTACCATCGAGTCCACTCACACCACCACGAGTGTTGTTCTGCTGCCACAGACCATTTTCCATTTACAGTGATTACTGTTTCTAGTTTTAGCATCTTTTTCACCTTATTTCATGTATTTATTTTTTGGGTAAATACACTTTTGGAGCGCCCAGCACCCCTACTTGCCGCCGTGCTGCTTCCTACGCCTACGCCACAGCAGCATGAATAGTTAGATCCTCTCAGATTGTGACAGGTCGGTTTCAGTCATGTCCAGCCTCCTCCTTGCTCTGGCGGTGCAGGAATAACTCTGAAAGGCTGTCACGCTGAAAAGGCTCTCAGATAATTGAGTTAAGGACAGACACTGTTAGATTTAGGTGGAAGGAAACTGCTCATCCTTGCTGGCCGGAGCAGTGCTGGCTTTTCCTGTTTTTATGCTTAATGGACCGGTAGTCGGATAGATTCTGAATATTTCATGTAAATGAGTGTTTTCCACTGGTGTTAAGCCACCAAAGGATATAGGAAACAGTCAGACTTTATATTCAGCCTGGGCGTTATTGGTTTTGCGAGTCACAAACCAACATATTAAATCTGTTTGAGACTTCTTTTTTTTTCCGGGTTTGCTTTACTGTAATCTTGCGAAAAGGTCCAGTTTATCCTGCAGCAACAAAGTGGTCCATTTTCCTCAGAAAGAGGACAAAGCCCTGTTTGTTTTTCCTCCTTACTAAGTGTTTCTTCTGTTTGGTGGTAAGATGTTTAATTTCTCACCTTGGAAGCTTTTAAATAAAAGGTCTTTGCAGAAGGAGCTTCCTGACAGCTGTGGCCGCTCTCACACAGGCTCTTGGATCAGATCTTCAGGTTATTTTTGCTAAAAATCAAAAGGTGGGATCATTTTAAGGGTCAGAGAAAGTCCGTGTCTGCGCATAAACCCAGAATTTCCCAGCAGACGTCGGAGTGGCGGAGCTAGTTTTCAGTGTTTGGAAATAGATCAAAGAGAAGAATGAGGGGAGAGAAACCTTTCAGCCATCACACATGAAGGTACCTGGATGCGTCCTCGGATGTCATCTCCGAACTCATCTCACATCCTTTGACAAATGTTTACCATGAAAACCAGGGGGACAGAGTTCAGGACGAAGCAGCAGGAGCCCGGAGCTGCTGCCGGGGCTCTTATCGGCTCAGACTCTGCAGGCTCCATCGATCCCGGCGCAGGCCTGGCTGGTCTTCTCACCTCATGTTTCCCACGCTGAAAGTCCATCCAGAGAGGGTTCTCACCACAGGAAATCTCCAGGAGACCGACCTCAGGGCTCCACCTGTTCTCTGTCTCTGAAGATCGTCACTCTCCTCTTCCTCTGCAGGGGAGGATTCCAGCTCTCCGTCATCTGCGTCCCTCCGCGGTGGAATTTGCTCGTCCTTTATCACAGTATCTGCCACTAATGCCAGCTCCAGATATTCAATCTGAGATTCATTCAAGTCTCAGAAAGGTCATCCAGTGAAACTTTGACTAGCAATTATTTCAGATATTAATTAAGAGGCTTAACGTTTCCCCCGTGAGCCGCGCAGAGGCGTCGGTGAAAACGTGCAGGCGAATTCAGCGAGGGGCAGCCTGAGACTTGAAACACATTTATGGATTTAGGCTCGAGAGGAAGAAAAGCAGAGGAGAAGAGAAGCTTCCGTCTTCTCAAAGGAATTTCTGCAGCTGTAAATTACTTCGAATTATTTCATCCTGATCAAGCTTCTGGAATCAATATTTAAAAACTCAGACTGTTCTCAAAAACTGATTTTGGGGTATAAAAAGCAGCTTTACGAACACCGATAATTCATTGGTGACCTAGAAATGTTCCTTGTTTATCTGCCAGCACTGCTTTATGGAACTGGACCTGCTTTAATCCTTCAGTGGTTCCAACAGACGAACACGAGGATGAAGAGTAAGAGCCTCACGTAGGAGGCGAAGGCTTGATGACGCATCCGGGCCAAGAAAAGCCACACGTCTCGACTGCAAAACAAAACATTTAATGGAAACACGAAGTCAAAAGTGCAAAAACACAATATTTCTACAAACAGGATCAACCGCAGCCTCAGATTTGACACTCGGACTGTGTTTTTCTGTTAAAACGCGGTTTTCTGCTCTAACCGAACACAGAACTGAAGGAAAATGACAGAACGTCACCGCAGCGCCATAAACCGTACGGGGACAAAAGTTCAGCAAAACGTTTAAAACTGTAAACGCTTAGTGTGGAACAACAACACTGGCCCAGCTGGTTTTAACCCACTTTAAACCAGCTGGGCCAGTTTAACCAAGTGAAAACAACAATCAGACAAAGCTCTTCGCTCCAACACGTCCTGATCTGCTCCCAGCAAAGAGGCTGTGGTGTGACATAGAAAAACGCTGGCATCATTTATGTAACTCTTCTGCCATGAGAATGTCATTTTTCGAAGGTTTTAATTGCACTGAAGTGAGCGGGAAAAGTCCCGATTCCAGTGAAGGCGTCACGGATGAGCTGAGCTGAGTTTGAGGTCCAGCAAGGCTCAGAGTCTTCAATCATGACCAGAGGGAAATGGAGTGTGTGTGTGTGTGTGTGTGTGGTGGGGGGGAGGGGTGACCTTAGTTTGGAGCTGCCTCGTGGTCGTGATGGCAGACGGAGAAGAACGCGTTCAATGCTTTCATCCGAGCTGGACTACAAAACTCTCCTGTCACCTGGGATCAGGCTCCGTTCTGACTGAGACATCATTAGTTTTTTTATCCTGCATCCTGGGCAGCTGGGCACTCGCGTCTGAGGGACAGTCACACACCCACGCACACACACACACACACGCGCGCACACACACACACACACACACACACACACACACTGCTGTCACTGTGTGTTGAACGGCTCTCTGGGCCTCTGGGTTGTCCTGTCATCCTTTTTTTTCCTCTGTGTGTGTGTGTGTGTGTGTGTGTGTGTGTGTGTGTGTGTGTGTGCGTCGTGTCATGGCCCCTCCTGCTTTGGCTGCAGGCTTCCTGTTTCTGACAGAGGATCTGAAGGTGCTGACTGTCAGATGGTAATCCAGCAGGACTACACACACACACACACACACACACACACACAATCTCTCTCTCTCTCTCTCTCTCTCTCTCTCTCTCTCTTCCATGCACGCTCTGTTTTGGTCATTTCTCTGAGGGTCAGTCACTTGGTTGGTTGCTGCTCCACAGTTGAGCTTTAGCAACATGATGGATGGATGGATGGATGGATGGATGGATGGACGGACGGATGGACAGACAGATATTTTTGTGCAGCAAATACATAGGATGCGTTTCTGATGCCAGGTGATGAAATGCAGCCGTTTGACTTTCCCCTCCCTGTGGTGGGGTTGTTAGGCGCTGCGCCGCGATGCTGCTAATGGAACGGTGGGGCCTAATGGTTCAGAGCAGACACTTTGTCACGCGGACCCCGGAGGGCCGGAATCCAAGTTAATCACCTGTGGGATCCTCCCGGTCGTGAATCACAACCATTCGAATCCCATTTAACGATACAAACCCACCAAACGGATTCAATTAACGCACAGCAATGGATTATGGGAAACATCTCCATGTCAGACACACTGCGCAGCCGTGATTAGGACCTTCCCATTTCCATCAATCTGCTGGCGCCAACTTTGTCTTCAGGTTATTTAACTTTTAGGTAAATAGCCATTTAAATAAAAACATTTAAAAGATCAAAGCATGCTGGGTGTTTGGGCCCTGTCAAGCTCTAACCGCAGACGGGGTCTCGCGCTGCTGCTGCGATGGCGTCCCGGCTCCTCAGCGGTGGCCCCGGCGAGACGGCACCGTGAAGGATTGATCTGCGTCGGACAGGAGATGAAAGAGGCGAGGCAGAAAGACACGACAGTCTTCTAATTAAATACGACAGATAAAGAGGAAGATGAAAGGCAGCCAGGGAATACGTCGCTTTGATGCCAAGGCGCTTTATCTGTGGACGTGACCAAGGTAACAGAAGGACACAATGGATGGAAATCCTCACAAAAGTTCCGGTTTATTAATAAATCCTGTTGTTTCTTTGTACCGTCATGATCTGAAGAAAGAAACCATCGATGGGAGACGAAGGCCACACTGTCGTACCATACTAGGAACCTGGTGTGACCGGAACGGCCCCTCCTGGTGCCACCGGTGAGATTCAGACTCCTAATTGGGTTGCTTATGAAATATACACCAGCGTTTCTCCCCAGCCTGCGTCAGACTGAATCGTCGCCTCCGGCTGTTTTGGTGGAATCATGTTGTGAATCCGAGACTCGCTAAGAAGCGGCTGCAGCGTAAATATGCGCTTCAGCATCTCGGACGGGCGTTTTAACTGCCTGTGATACAATCTCATTCTGGTGCTAACACCGCTAACGTTAGCTGTACCTGCACACTTGTTCAGTTGCTAGACGTCTTTTCTGGGTTGGTGGGTGAGGAGAGCCCGAAGTCTCCACGTGTGTGTGCTCGCCGTGCCCCGAGACGGACGATCGACTCTTCTTCACCGCCGATGTTTGCAGCAGGCGCAGGTTGTGGAGGCTGGAATGGCTTTTGTGCAGTAAATAAGCAGCTCGGACCGTGACTTCCTTCACGGGAAATCAATTAGGACCTTAACGAGGAGCGGAGTGAACGGCCTGACCGTCGCATGATTGCGTTTAATCTCTCCTGCTCTCCGGTCATTAATCTGACTGCGTTTCTCTGACCCTTCGGTCTGTTTTCAGCTCTGCTCTCCTTCATCGCTCAGACTCTTTCATCATGCTTCCTTCCTCTTCTGTGGTTCGTGGGAATTAAGTGCAAGGGCAGCGTTTGGAGAGGTGTCCGGGTAAATACAGGCCCGATGAGTGAATCAGGATGGAGGACAGAAAGCGTAATTGACTTTAAAGTAAGTGAAGGTGTACGCTACATCAGGGCGAGCAGAACCGAGCCGCCATCACTGGAATTCAATCACCTTAATGTCTGACTTTGTCCTGGAACGTACAGCAGGAACTGGTGCCAACCAAGGAGATTTTCCTAAGGTTCTGGAAGCGCAGTCACATCCATTTCTGTGTTCCTGACACGTCTCAGTCACAGCGTCCTGTGGGTTCTGCTCTCTTCTGCGGTGACTCCTGGTGTTCCTTCTGCTAAACTCCGGCTAGTCAAAGCCAAGCCGCGGTGCTAAAGTTCCCTCCCTGGATGAACCAGGATGGAGCTTGTGTGTTTGCTTGCTGAGCTCCTCCCAGATTTTCCGTCTCTTCCTTCTTTCGGAGTTGTTTTGCTCCCTCGGATGTCAAATCCGCCCGGCTTCCACAAAATCCAACAAAGGGAAGTAGGGTAGCAAAGAGGACGGCGGAGGAGTGTCTGACAGCGCCGACAGTGGCCCCGAGCAGCTGCGGTATCAAACCTCCAGTTTGTCATTACCAGGCCATCGTTGCCTGACACCGCGTCCTCAGCGCTGCTCCTCCAAAAGGCACTCTCATCACTTCCAGCAGGCTTTTTAGATGGTGATGCTAAGATGCTACCAGCCACATATTATCTCTAAAATGTTGGCATAAAAGACCATTTTTCTTCCTTTCCTTCCTGTATGATCTGCTTATTATGAACACGAGTGCGTGCAGATGAGAGATGCAGCCGCGGCCTTGGAACGGAGGGTTGTTGGAATGATTTAAGGGAGCGTTCCGAGGATTAATTGCGGCGGGAGTGATGGCGGCGCTCTGAAAGAGATGAGGCTGCCATTTTGTAGCTGGCAGGGTTTCAGCAGGACGCGTTCACGCTGACCTCCGCTGCTTCATCCTCTTTTTTGACTTTACCTGCTCCTCTTTCATCAAGCTCTACCGGGTTTTTTTTTCCCTAAACTCTCTGGGAGATTTCAGCTCTCCGCTAAACGCCCTCACATCACTGCACGCTAGACTGCACCTCGTCCTCCAGCTCGTCTTGTGGAATTGAAGATGGTTTGATATTAGAATACTGCTTATGTAGAAAATGTGTGGATTCAGCAAAGGTGCGTGTCTGACTGCAGGCTTCCTGGAGAACATCTGCTAAGCCTGCACTTTTTCATAATCTTCTCAAATGTTTAAAAAGTGATGCCACGGAGGCAAGTTAGCATGTTGACATCTGCTAACGGCTAATAAAGAGCGGCGGTTCTGCGTTGGAACTGTCCCACCTCTCCTCTAAGAACTATTTATGGCGCCCGCAGACGTTTAGAGATGTTTTCAGCTCCGCTGGCCTCCTCGTCTCACCTTGACCAGCACGAGTAGGGCAGCCATCTGAGAAAACAAGTCGCTGCGAGGACAATCTGATTAGATAAGCTCCCTGGGCAGCCTCTCTCCTCCTTTACTTGGTTTTCATATTAAAAGATTCAAACAGAATATGCATCAGTGGAAGCGCAGCTCCGTCTCGCCAGGTCACCGCGGGTCGCCGGACGCCGTGACGAGGCAGATATGAATCTGGAGCCGCTCGCCGTTTCACATTCAGCGCTCCAACAATGAGCTCAATCACGGATGAGGCGCGACCTGCTTTCTCCCCACTTATCATCGCCGCGGCGAGGAGGAGCAGGGCCCAGTCATTACAGCCGCTCCGGCGTCATCAATCGTAGCGCCGAGGGATTTTTTTTTTTTAATCCGCCTTGGAGCTGAATGTCAATGAGGATGCGGCGCCGGGAGCCCGCCGCGCCTGTTGACATTCAGCTCATCAGAGAGTAAAATCAGACGGGGTCAGATTATTCCTCCACACCCCCGCAGACGCCACTAACCCCCCTCTCTTCCGTCTCAGAGAGAGAGAAAGAGTCTTTTTCTACGACTTCGCTTCAACTCTGGCGTGTGTTTGGACTTCAGCTGTCGTCATCAGTGTCTGTGATTACGGGGTCTGTGGACACTCAGGTGCACCTGAATTCACGCTCGTGGTCGTAACCTGGGGCCTATTTGAAATTCATATACTGTAAAAACCCAAATAAACTGGGGTAAATAGTAAATTTTATTCCTGTTGATCTCTCAAAATATAAGTTTAAAGGAGATTTAAAGAGTTTTGTTGGGATCGGCAGTCAACTCGAAGCGTAGATGCTAATTTAAAGTGTTGTTTGGTTCTTTGAACTGCTTGAAATGTGGAAGCTGGATTCAGCCGGTGAGGTCGGTTTCCTGCAATCTGATTGAATCAGTCCTTTCCGCTAGTTTTACATTAAAGGACTTTCTGCTTCGAAATGCTGCTTCGATCGGATTTTTAGTTCAGTGTTCATTTTTAGTTCAGTTGAAGGAAACTTTTTTCACTGAATTAATGTTCCTCACAGACCCAGAGGATGGTCACATGTCTGATCCCGGGACTGATGAGCATGTGATGCTGTTTATGGCAGCGTACGGTCGTTTGTGACGGCAAAGGTTTTGCCGTCTCTTTATGCTGCTCGCGGGGCCGCGGCAGCAGCTGTGTTGATGACTGTTTCTGCAAATCATCAGACACTAATTAAAAGTCAATCAGCCTGCAAATGCTGGGTGACTGACAGCTTTATACTCAAAGGATCTATGTAGCGAAACGCTCCCCGAGCTCATTATTTGTCATCACACTGTGCTTTTTACCTCCATTTAGTGTCTGGTTGATGGATTAGCATTAATAGCTGGTTCATATTTTATTTTATTATTATTTTTTTGCTTCTGCTGTGGTTTAATCACGTCCTTGAAGCCTACCTTGCTAGTTAAGATGTTATTTGTGCTCAGATTTCTCTAGCAGTCTTCGGAGTCTGTTTCAACCAACCTGAAGGTCCTTGAATGACTATAAAACCAACCTGAAGGTCCTTGAATGACTATAAAATGGGTCTTGAACGGGTCTGAATCATACAAGACTTCAGACGGGTTTGAAGCAGCCTGAAACTGCACTTGTAGAAAGCTTCCCTGTTGCGGATCTTGTGGTTTCCATCAGCGTTGGCGTTTCACACAGAGGGAAGATGATAATCTCTTTCTCTTTAAAAACACAAGGCTCCTCTTCCTGGTAAAAATCAATAATGGATTGATGGACTGTGTGACCGTCCAGCTGGAGGTTAGTGGTTGAGGAAATGTTGCTTATTGCAGCTCAAACACTCCAGCGCCAACCCTGCTGCCCTGCAGATAGCAGCCTTCACGCGGTCCTTGGCTTCATATTCGTTCTCTATTTTACTCACAGTTATTCTCAGTTATGTGAACATTTCTCTCTTTCCTGAATACAAATATCACTTGTGTGATATCAAGTGTTTTCATGGAGTTAAGTCAGGCGAAAGGCCCAGAAGCTCCGCCCAGTTGTCAAATGCGGATTGATTTTGCAGTCAAATAAATTGTATCCTCATTCCGACCAACAAAGATTCTCAGATAAATAAAATCCAGGATATTCAGGCGAGTAAACACATAATCCCGCTCCTCCAAATCCCTCGTGTTGCTGGATGAGATGCGGGAAAATAAAGAGGCAGCTGATGGAGATAATCAGTGCATGCGGTTGTGTAAACAGCGAAACGCACACACCAGGTTTCAAATTTCCACCGAACGCTCCAGCCCAGCATGAGCGATGTGACAAGGGTGTTAATTACCGCATCATAAACACATCATAAACACCACCACCTTCAGCTTGTATGATGAGGCCTTGGTTCTTCTCTCCGCTTGATTAAATTTGCTTTCCTCATCCACAAGTGACTTTCGAAGGAATAAAGAGATTCGGGTTTAGTTGGACTCACATCTGCATCCGTGTCACGCCGAGTAAAACCAGAGAGAATTTTTTCCTTTTATTTAAAGCACCAATTACCAGAAGTGTTTTATATTTAACATTGTACAGCAGTTTAAAAGCTGACTATTCTGCTTCCCTGCGGAGTTAAACGGGACAAATGAATGGCTGCCGCCCAGCGTTCGGAAGTGGACACGCTGTTCTTTAGTCCTGAGCTCCCACGGTCCTGCAGGACCAGACCCGGTTGTCAAGGCGACAGGGGCCTGACATTCCTTCACCCCGATTCCTGAAAAAACCTTCATGGAATATTGGATTTTTCTGCATGTTCTTCATCACAAACAATCCGGATCAACAGAAAAACAGATAATCCCAGACTGAAGCTCATGAATATTCTATATCTCTGAAGGGAAGTTAAAACACTTCCTCCAACAGCCGTATCTCCCATTCATGTTTTTATGAACAAATCAACTCTGCTAGTTTGTTTTTTCCTTAACCAAATAATTGTGTTTTGATGTCACGTAAAGAAAAAACATTGTCGCTCTGAACGTAATAACATTGTAATGACATAAGTGGAACAGTTCCTCTGACCTCATCGGCCTGTTTAAATGCACTACCAGGCCTGCCCCCCCCCCCGTGGAGCCGTCAGAGGTTCCCCCGCTAATGTTTGAGGAGCATCTGTGGAGAAACAGACCTGTGTCAATATGGAGCCGATGAGCAGATGGCCCAGCGCTGAGCCGCCATGTCTGCTGGGAAGAAGCCGGATGACTTTTTCCTGGGGTGACACAGACTTGGGGACTGCAGCCATTATTCAGGCTGGCAGCCTGCTCCACCTGCCTGTTTCCTGACACTCTTCTGCCCGTTCCCTGCTCCACCTGCCTGTTTCCTGACTGTTTCTTGCGGCAGCTTCCCTGGTTTCTGCCAACAGCTCGTGACGGAGGACCTGACCTTTGACCCTTTCCTCTGGGAGCGAGGCGCAGTCTTCCTGACATTTCCTCCTGTTGCTGCGCTCTGAGTCGTGTTTCAGGCTGCAGGCTGAAAGCTTCTCTCCTTATCTGCTGAAAATTGCAGCCAAAACAACTTTCCTGTCACCTGCACAGCGTCCGAGAGGCAGGCTCAACTTTGGTGACCACAGATAATAAATTAAATGCTAATAAGCATCCCCCCCCCCCCCACAGTTTCCGATTCAAAACAAGATCCATCTTGTCCGACGTCGCCGTCGTTGTTTTCTCAGGTTCTCCCTGTAAACATGCTGACTCCTGCAGGAACGCTGATCATTAAAAATGCTGCAGGAGATGATTGATGGTGTGTTGATTGCAGTCTCAGGAGTTTAAACCGTGAGGAAGCACATTTGCTCTGACCAGGCCAGACGTCCTGTCCCCGTCCCTGTCTCTGTCCCTGTCCAGCTCTAATGGACCTGCGTCTCCTTACTCTGCTGCTGCCGATTCCCAGCAGCGATCATCATCTCTTTCCCATCTCTCGGTCCAGTGTGGTGCGTCTGAGCGGGACGCTGCCATATTATCTGCTGGAGCTAAAATGTCCTCTGGTGTGATGAATCATAATAGAGGAAGACGCGCACGAGTGCTGAGATATTGGAGACGCGAGATCATCTGTATTTAATTCTACGCATGGCTTCCCAATTACAGGAACTGTCCGTCTCGCGCCAACTCAGCGCATGGTATCATAGAGCAGCAGAAGAAACGCGTTGTCGTATTTTATAGTGTGTGACAGAGATAAACAAAGATGGCTGACCCCCTGCTGTGATAAAACGGGCTCAAACGCCACCCAAACACAAACGGCTCATCAAATCCACTCGATCAGACAGGTGAGGGATCAGGATCGGCCACCAGGGGGCGGCAGAGATGTGGCGTCTACGCTCATGACTGTTGTTCTTGTGGCTTATTCTGTGAGAACAGTTCCTGGTGACTAAATCTGAGCAGGATCATTGGGGGGAAAACGAATTGAAACAATCACAGCACTTGTGGGGGCTGACGTGCGTGCCTTCTTTTCCCCTCCTCTCAAAGATAAGCGTAGTTCTTGTCGGAGGAAGAGGTCAGCGCAGAGATGCAGCAGCGGCCCAGTTTCAAATCATAAATCAAGTTGTTGATTCAGCTGTGGAGCGCTAGGGCTGCTTCCAGAAAACATCTTTGAGTAATGATCCGGCCATCGACCCTCCATCGATTTGTCTCTGCCTGATTTTTGCTTTTTTCTTGAGCCGTTGCTCCGTGGGGCTGAGACGGTCCGGCTTTGGCAGGGTTTGTTTCCCAACCACCACTAACCTTTGTGCAAAGCTTTGCTGTTTGTGGACCAGCTGACTAGATTACATCTGGTTCTTTTAGAAGCCAGCGCCGAGTTTTTTAATTGTACTTTTTTTAAATGAGACATTTTAAGTTTGACTTTAGCAAAGTGCTGAAAATTAATTTATCTTTTTTTCCAGTTTGTCTAATTTGTTATTTTCCCTACCAGCCACACACACACACACACACACACACACACACACACACACACTTAAGAAGCCTGATTAATAATCTTGATGATTCAGGAGGTTTTTCTTTTTATTCTGCTCTAGTTTAACCACAGCTGCTGTCAGGACTCTGCTTCACCTTTGGGTTCAACGGAATGAAAAACGGGAGTGGAGTGAGACGTGTGTGTGCGCGCGCGTGTGTGTGTGTGTGTGTGTGTGTGTGTGTGTGTGTGTGTGTGTGTGTGTGTGTGTGTGTGTGTGTGTGTGTGCGTGTGTGTGTGCGCGCACCTCTGGACCTCAGCCCTCTTACCCTCTGTGCAAACGCGTGTCCCTGCATTTGTCTGCTTTGTTCATCACAGAAGAGACTGGATGGAAATCATTCCCCGGAGGGGGACACGGATCCTTACCCGGATCTCTTTAGTAGATGTCAGAAATGGGTCAGAAATTGATGCATTCTGAAGGTGCAGATGTTAAATCTGCGAGGAATGTCCTGCTCAGGTTGACCTTCCCTGCTGCTTTTGGACGTTCCCCCTCGTTCCCGGTGGGATTTTGCACTGGAATGTTTATTCCTACCTGGCTGGGAGACGCCCTGACCTCTCTCCCCTGCGTGAGGCGGCTGCGATGCAGTCAGGCGACTCCAGGTTAATAACTGTGATTAGGAGTGGTGACGGCTCACCCAGCACGCAGCTGACGGCAGCAGGTGAGATAGATCCTCTGCGGCCATCAGAGCGGCTAAAAATAAAGAGCCCACGTGATCGAAGAGTCTGGAGTGACAGCTGGAACTGCAGCGCTGCGTCTGAATGCTTCCTGCATACGGATGTGACAGAGGCGTCGCAGGCGGGGGGAGCCGGAGCGAGCGGGTCGTTTTAATAAGACATGTGGCCTCGTCCAAGGTGAGACGGAGACGAGCTAATTCTCACTCAGGGCCAGACAGCAAGTCCAAACCTACAGGCCAGACCCAAGCATGAGTCAGAGAAACAAGTTAGTTCTGGTCAGGCAGAGAGGCTTTCACACCACCCACTCACCTGTGTGTGTGTGCGTGTGTGTGTGTGTGTGTGTGTGTGTGTGTGTAGGCTGTCTCCGCTACAGGCACACAGACTTTGAGCTCATTATACCCAGAACAGGAGCAACAGCCGGGAGGAGGAACGCCTCTCCGTCTCCTTTAGAGTGGCACACTCGACCGTGCTCGGCAGCTAAACACCTCTTCATCAAAGAGGAGTGTTTGTTTTCTGGATTCTAGATGATTTATTTTGATTCTTTTGCCTTGATTTCGTGGAGGGATAATTAAATGTGTGTCATAAATGATGGAAACTATTTAGTAAGGAGCAGGGGAAGCATGTAGTCATCCAGCTGTGTGTGTGTGTGTGTGTGTGTGTGTGTGTGTGTGTGTGTGTGTGTGTGTGTGTGTGTGTCCTTACACCCTATCAGATTCAGAGGAGACCTTCTGTGTTATTTATTTTTGCATTTCTTAGCAGTGGAAGAAACGCACACGTCGCAACTCAAAGACCTTTTGCATAAACACAAACTTTTGAATATGAAAAAAAAAATCCTAGTCTCTGTTTCTGCCTCTGATTAATCCTACAATTCTTCCCTCCCTTCTTCTTCCCTCATGGATGTTGCTTTTTAAGACAGTAACTGCAGATCACAGACGCTCCGTAGCCTTTAAATCTGGAGCTGCTGGCGAGAGAAAAGAGGAAGTTTGCTGGGTTTCAAGTTTAGTTTACTCTTCCGTGTTTTTCCTTTTCTGCTGCCTGCCAGCAGAGCCAGTGAGATGGTGGAGTGAAGCTGCAACCTATCTGCTCATTCTGGGATGGAAAAATGCCAGAGGGGTGAGGGGGAAACGTCAAAATCTCAGACACACCTGCATCTTTACCGCTGTTTCAATGGATGGATGGAGGGATGGATGGATGGAGGGATGGATGGATGGAGGGATGGCTCTAGTATCTAAGCTGATGTTTTCAGTGATGGCTCATCGTGTTTCTCTGGGTTAGCAGACACTCTTCCCGGGATTTGATTTGATTAGCACGTTGCTACGGCTGACCTGCTAGCGAGTACATTATTGATGTTGACCTTTGACATCACACATGATAATTCAGAGAGAAACTACATTCGCAGGTTTTACAAGACGCTGGATCGGTTTTCTGCAGGAGCTGAGCTGAGCTTCAGCGGAGTCTTCATCAGTTTTCCTTCACAGTTTCAGGGGTCTCTTGTTCAGCCTGAGTTCAGGCGTCTCCAGGCGAGCGCTCTGTGATCTCCTCCTTGTGAGAGCTCATTATCTCCAGTCTGACACCTCTGCCTGCAGCGGCAGGTTGGACCAGTCAGACAGGGCGAGGTGGACGAGGTGGACGAGGTGGACGAGACAGCCGCCAGCAGGGCCTCACTGTCGCGGGTTTATCACTGTCCCTGTCGCCCGGCAACCGGAGAGGCCCTTCATGTCCTCCTAAAGTCTAATGGGATGTTGACCTGGTACCAGGCGCTGTCGGTCAAACCCGCGGGGCGGGTGAGGGGGCGGAGTCCAGGCGTGGTTTCTTCTTCCCCCTCCGCTGACAGGCGGTTTAACGCGCGACTGTCACTGCATGGTTGTTATGGTGACAGCACAGGCGCGTGTGTGCATGGGAAACCTGCCTGACAGGTGGAAGACAGGATGGTTATCAACAACCTGATATCGCGCCCCCTCTCTCTCTCTCTCTCTCTCCCAGCTCTCTCTACCAGGTATGGTAAGTGCTACATGTTCAACGCCGCTGAGGAGGGAAAGACGCTGCGCACCACCATGAAAGGAGGGACAGGAAACGGCCTGGAGATCATGCTGGACATCCAGCAGGACGAGTACCTGCCGGTGTGGGGGGACTCAGGTAGGCCCCGCCCCTCTGGGTGTTTTGATCCTTTGATGTAATGACGTTGTAATTATCAGTGTGAACGGCTGAGTGTCCTGATCAGATCTGCAGGGAGAGACGGTAATTAGATGTAAATCCAGGACGGTGGGGTGTTTGGACGCGTGCGTTATCAGACAGATGTTTGCGTTGATTTCTTGCATCAGATGAAATCTTCATGAGGTAGTTAATACAAGGATTTCTGCATGAAAATGCAGCTTTTCTCATCTCATTTAATCCGTTTAATGTGTTTCTGATGTCGCGTTCTGCCGATTCTTCTTGCTAAATGTGTTTTCAGTCATTCTGACTTTTTTTCAGCAGCATTTTAGCCTCAGAAATCTTTCACATCCAACAGCTTTGGCTCCCTGGCATTAGAAAAGAGCCTCCGCATTAGCCTCTGTATTGACGTGCGTGTTGGTCTGCTTGTTAGCGACTCAGATTAAATGTTGTGGAGAGGCCCGGCGTGCGCAGCTCCTGCTCGATAAACCATCGACCCAGACCTCGCTGGAGGTCCCTCTGATCCAGGTTCTGCACCGATGAGGAGCGACGGTGGTCCCGGGTCTTCATTAGAACCTCCAGGGGGGGCCATGATGGTCCTGCTCTTCAGCTTTATTGACACACATCTAGGGAACAGCACGGTTCACGGTGTAATATGAGGAAAATAGAGAAAATGGTAAAGTTGTGGGAGTGTTGCCTGGTTACCAAGATGAACCAACTTCATGCTGATAAAAATAGGGCTGCATTGTCGTCATCCTAATCTGTAACTACAGTGAGGAACACCAGCATTACACAGTTATATTTGTGCCAGAAGGGGAATAATGACCCTTTAACACACATCTGGAACATTCAGAATCCACCTAAATATGATCTTTGTCTGTTTCCATGACGACACGAGGACTGATTGAAGCCAGTGCTGCAGGAAGCAGCCGAACGTCTTTGTCTTTTCTAACTTATTTCACTCGGAGGCTCTGGGGCGCGAAAGCAGCGATAAAGTACAGAGAAACTGTGGCGACCTTTGAATTTAAAGAAAATTTCCCACAATTCTCTGGAGCAAACACGACCAGCCCCCAGTCGGTTGTTGCTTTCCTGAGTTTTCCCCTTCAGCCTTTACAAGCTGTTTTTATAACGGATGTGAGACATTCAAAAAGACGAAGATGCGGCGCATCTTTCCCAAGAAAATCCATCCAAAAATCCATTTTTCACCTCATCAGTGGAATCCGATAGTTATTTGTTTGAAGGTTTTATATTAAAATGTGGATTTCAGTGTCACAGCAGCACTTTGGCTGACAGATGAGCAGCAGACAACGACTAAACAAACACATTAAGCAGCAAACAGAAGGTGAAAACAGCCAGTGTGTGTGTGTGTGTGTGTGTGTGTATAGCATAATTTAACTTTAGCAAATAGCTTTTCATAAAAGAATAACTGTATTTTTATTTATCTTGAAATGCGAGGCTGTAACCAGTAATGGCTGCTGATCAGCCACACGCTCGTAAGCAGGAGTGTCTTCATGTAGCGTAGCTTTGAACATCTTTGAACACCTTCACTTTTACTGCCTGTTCCCAGGCTGATCGGTGAATTATTGGTACAAGCATTACCATTATCATTACACGTTTACACACACACACACACACCCATTTATTTTTTCCATCTCTTTGTTATGACTGACTCCCTCTGCTGTTGATCAGGTGTGTGTGTGTGTGTGCATGTGTGTGTAACCTAAACACATCAGCTTAGCGGGTCTCCTCTGTCTCCTCCAGAGGACACGGCCTTCGAGGCTGGGGTGCGAGTGCAGATCCACAGCCAGGCGGAGCCGCCGTTTGTCCATGAGCTGGGCTTCGGGGTGGCGCCCGGCTTCCAGACCTTTGTGGCCACGCAGGAGCAGAGGGTAGGTGTCCGCCCAACTCCTTCACGTCCCCTTTTCACGAAGGAAAGCTACTCATTCCAGTCGTAGAGATCAGAAACAGCCGTCGTGTTGGCTGATGACACAGATGAGGAAAGCTGAAGATGACTTCTCAAACCCTTCCTGTCCTCGTCTTCATCGCTGCTTGGCTGTGTCCGGGGGAAACACACGTTTCCATGGCGCTGTTGTTTTCTACTTTAGAGGAGCCGCTCTGCACAGCTGCGGCTAATTAAACCTGCTGCTGTGAGGACCCACCTCTGATCCTGGAGGGAGAAACCGCCAAAACCGCTGAAAAAGCCTGAAATAGAATTGGCAAAATGCCTTCAGGCTCTCCTGATCCTCCTAAAGATCCTGCAAATCCATCCAATGTGTTTGGTTTATCCGGGATGGTCACAGCCAGACGCCGTCTCCATGGTAACATTTTCCATTCCCCGAGCGGATTTCGTAGCTCTTTCCCACCTGGAACCTCCCCAGATGGGGGCAGAGAGGAGGACTCCTTATCAGACGGTGGAAATAGAGACGTCTGGACACCGCTGAGGAATCCCTGATTTTTCCTTCTTTCCATCCAAGTTTACCAAAGTCAAGAGGCTCCGATCAGCTTTCTCTGTAGCTCAGATCAATAATCTGCTGATGGAACCATCTGAGCTGCCGTCAGAGAGGAGCAGTGATGATCTGGAGCTTCAGCTGGACACGCCCCCTCCTCCGTTCAGATAAACCAGATTCTGCAGGAATAACCAGCAGATCTGTGAACGTGCAGCTGGTCCCAGCTGGAGCCGTGGTGGTCTCGGCCAGTGCGGGAGGTCAGCGTGGCCCCGTCAGACGGGCGGCGATTCAAATCCTCCCAGCACGAACAAGCGAACCGTGTCCAGGTCTCACCTGGACACGCCAACCAACGTGCTGCTGGCGCCGTGGCGGTCCTGGAGGGGCCGGGAAGAGCGGAGGCTGGCGGCCGATGGATAGCAGCAGATGGGCCTCCACAGGGCCCAGCCTGGCCCGGATCAGCCTGGCCCGGCGTCCCTGGAAGAGCAGCAGCACGTTCAGCAGACGGCGCCCGGAAATCTGGCGAATTGTTCTCCGTGTGGCTCCGCTCCTCTGAATGAGGTCCAGGAACACTTTTTTGTCTGGAACAGTGTTTTCTTCTCGTCACAGGCAGAAAATGTGTTTGTAGACCTCTAAAAACACTGAGAATCTTCACATGAACTCTTGAAAACCTTGAAAATGTGACAATTAAGGGCTGTTGTCTGATCATCTCCTACCATAACTGATACCTTCATCTTCCTCACCAGGCTCCGCCCGCTTTAACCTCGGACCCTCATTAACCCCAACGTCTCCCCTCCCCTCACAGCTGACCTACCTGCCTCCGCCGTGGGGGGAGTGCGAGTCCAAAGCCTTGGGCTTCTTCCACGTTTACAGCGTGACGGCCTGCAGGATCGACTGCGAGACGCGCTACATCGTGGAGAACTGCAACTGCAGGATGGTGCACATGCCCGGTAGGCTGCAGCCGCGGCGGCTCACCGACGGCGCTCCCTTCGCCATGGTTACGCTGATCCTTGTCTTCCAGGCGATGCCTCCTACTGCACACCTGAGCAGTACAAAGACTGTGCGGAGCCAGCGCTAGGTAGGTCCACACGTGCACCACAGCGCACGTTTGCTCCGGTGTTTAGAGCTTGTGTCGCTCTGCGGCAGGAAAAGGACCTCCTGAAAGGTCGATGGCTCCCATCAGGCCCCGCCCCAGCCCGTGTGTCACTGACTGCCTGGCCATGGAACTGGTGGGCGCTGTGGGGGGAAGCGGAGGCATCGGCCCTCAACTCTGTGATTTATCAAGAGAACGAGCCGATTCTCCGGCGTGTGAACGTCTCAGAAGTGACATTGAAGCTGACAGGTTCCATTTAATGGATGGATGGTCACGGAGATAATGGCTGATATTTCCTGGGTTTAAGCTCAATTATGCAGCCAGATAAGAGGGGTTTTGGCAGCTTCTATCCAGCCCTTCAAATTCCGCATTTGATATCAGATTTGTCTGTTTTATTGACTGCTGGCTGGAGCAGATGTTCCGCAGGGTTGATCTGATTTTCCCGCTTTGCCAAGCGAAGCTCCTGAGACGGGTGAGGGCCAGACGATGAGTCTTCACAGGCTTTTAGCCTCCTGAAGCGGCAGCGGCCTGGAGGACCTGAAGGGCCTTTGCCTCTCTTGTCTTCTCTCATTTATCCTGTCCTGGAAGCCTCACATTCTTCTTCTTCTTCTCTGACTTGACCTGAAGGGAATTCTGCAGGTTTTGTGTGATCCAGTGTCCCATTCCTGGTGACGTCTAGTGGTCAACAAGCAGACTGTAGTGAATAAACTGCTGCTTTTAATCATCCCTGTTCATAAATGATGCAATCTGAAGTAGAATTTGCCTTTTTTTCCCGCCATCCGACGGCTCCTTCTGGATGAAGCCAAGCTGTCGGCGGTGGAGAACAGCAACTGCATGTGCAGGACGCCGTGCAACATGACCCGCTACAACAAAGAACTTTCCATGGTCAAAATCCCCAGCAAGACCTCGGCTCGCTACCTACAGAAGAAGTTCAACAAGTCCGAGAAGTACATCACGTAAGCCCGCGGCAGACGTTTGGCCCCCCTCCCCCCACGCTCCTGTTGCACACCGGCGCTTTCTGACTGATCACCTCATGGGTGGGTTGTTTCTTTCTTCAGAGACAACATTTTGGTTCTGGACGTGTTCTTTGAAGCTCTGAACTACGAGACCATCGAGCAGAAGAAGGCCTATGAAGTGGCGGGTTTGTTGGGTGAGTCTCGCTCCTGTTCCAGCCGTTCAGCATCGCTGAATATCTCCACAACAGAAAGGTCAAACGTTGTTGCTCAGTAATATAAATCAGCATGTCGTCTGCATACATGTAAAACCAACCCCTAAAAAGGTTATCTTCAGCTGCTCTGTGTTTTACTTTCAGGGGATATCGGCGGTCAGATGGGTCTGTTTATCGGCGCTAGCATCCTCACCATTTTAGAGCTGTTTGACTATGCTTATGAGGTCAGTTTAAACTCTTCTATCCACATTTGTTGTCACTCAAACTCAAATGTGACCATTTCAGCAGCTTGGAATTCTTCTAGAAAAAAGATTTGGGAAAGGAGAAAAAGGGAGATAAGAGCTAGCTAGCCTACTGCAGGGCTGGCGGGACTGAAAGATCATTTTCTATTACCGTCACCGTTTTCTGTGCTCCTGCTGCTCTCAGCTGTTCAGAGCTCTGACAAGTACACACTGTAATGGTTTTTACCTCCTCTGGGCGTCTGGAACAATCATTCTCCGGAGACTTTTTTCCTGTTTAATGGCCATAATAGAGTAAAAGCGATGGGAATCTGGTACGTCGGCCATCAAGCAGCTCCAGCTTGACGGCAGCCGCGGTTCTTGTTCTGACTTTCTCTTTGTGATGCTCAGGTGGTGAAAGAACGACTGCTGGATTTACTGAGCAGCGAGGAAGAGGAGGAGAGTCGTGGAGAGGATGTGGTAAATCAGCCATCTCTTCTTACTCCATGATCACCGAGCTAATGTCTGTTTTTCGGAAGCCAAAGCGCTTTACCAGGCGCTGTCGTGGCTACCAAAAGTCTCCATTTGTACTCGGGAAGAGCGCGGCGAGGCGCCGACCAGCCCTTTTGTTAACAGCTCTTCGTGATGATATTTTCTTCTCATGTGACTTTCCTGGTTTTCCCAGAGCTCCTGTGACCCGGTGGCCAACCACTCGGAGTCCATCAGCCACACCGTGACCGTCCCCTTGCAGACGACGCTGGGCACGCTGGAGGAGATCGCCTGTTGAGGCCCTCCCCCGTTTCCCTTCAGAACCATCCGAGGTCGCCTCCACTGGGCCGCGCCGCGTGTTCTGTCACTGGAGCGGGTGAGGGGAGTGGCGGGAGACGGGAACGGGCGCCGTGACGCCGCGCCCTGTCTGATGCCCCAGTGGGGATTGAGGATCTGCGGCCCGGACTTCCTGGCCCTCTCTGACAGACTGGACTGTAGCGAGAGGAGAAGCGGACCTGCGGTCACGTACCCGCGGCACATTTCTCTACCGCGTCCGTCAGCGTCACTGCCAAACAAACTGTACAGAACTCTGAGTGCATGCATCCGTCTATCTAATGCTCTTTGATGATGCTCTTTGTGATGCACACGCCGGACTGCAGTTTGCCTTGACTGTACGTGTGCTCCTTTCCTCCCTTGGACGCGCCGTGACGACATATTTAACGTTGAATGTACAGATTTTTCCATCGCGTGTCACCTGTCTTTGCGTACAGAAAAAGAAGTCTGTAATTGCTGAAGGAAACTCTGACAGTAGCAGGAAAAGCTGTTTTTGTTCCTCAGAAGCTGCTGCGACGCCGACCTTCTCCGTGTTTTTCCACCTGTCAGCCCAGATCGAACCCGACCGCTGAGAAGCAGGTTGCTGCTGGCGCCCTTCAGAGCTGCTCTCTGTCGCACCCGTGCTACCAATTTATGCAAAAATCCCCTGGTTTCTGGCTGCTGCACCTGAACGCAGCGCTGGATCCAAATTTCTCGCCTGTCAGACGGAGAAAGAATACTCCCAGACTGGAAACGTCAAAGGGATGGTTCGAGAACATCTGAGCACCTTTTTACGCGTCACACCCCAGTTTCCTGCAGGAAGGAGCAGCTCCGGGTCCAGCAGCAACGCAGCCTCGGGTCAACCAGAACCAGCCCGGTGCAGGTCAAAACCGGTGGCGTCCTCGTGTGATTGATTCCCAGAGCTCAGACTCTGGCCGTCCTCGTCTCTTCGTCCCTCGCAGGTAGGACCCCATTCAAGTGCTTTGTTTGATTTTCGTGAAACCCTTCGAACCACGGCTCCCCGTCTGTGGCTTGGCCCCCGTCCCCGTGTGCCGCCTCACGCTGTGGCTTTCAGATCAGCGCCATCCTCAGCTGCTCTGCGAAGCGCTTCTGGTTCCTCCACTCTGGCTTCACAGGACGGACGTTTGTCGTTGTGTGACGCGGCGTGAAGTGTGTGTTTTTAATGTGAATCAAGTCAATTAAAGATGTTGTTTCGCAGCGCCGGCCTCCTGTTGTTGCACGCGAGGTGTTTTCTTCTTGTCCGTGTCCGTTTCTCTCTTTAATTCTGTGTGCACGGTGGGTCCTGTGTTAGCATCGCGTGTTAGCATAAAGATGTCGGAGAGATATTGTTGAACAGTGAGTGGAGAGAAGATAAATGCAAGCTTTTTTGTGAAGATGAGAGGATTGTTGGAGGCTGCTCTGCGCATGCTAATGAGCAACTAGATGAGCATTTACTGCCATCTTGTGTAACTTCAGCTCTCTTCTCCTATAGACAATCGATTCGTTTGACGGGATGATGTCGTGGGTTCCTCCTCAGGGGACCGTGAGGGATTTAATTTATGGTGCAGCTCTGGCAGGTTCCAGATTGCAGAAACACAGCAGTTTTGGGCTAAAATGGCCAGAAAAACTTCTGCGTTGCTGTGGGGGCGGGGCCTAGGGGTAGTGGCGCCTGGCCACGTGCACGTCAAACCTGACAGGGTTAAACGCACCTGCTCAGGTTTCCTGGAGCATCACTTCGCTCAGGAGGAGGGAGCTTCTCCTGGATGCTGATCTGCTCAGCTGTGGTGGTTAATGTGGGCTCCGATGATCCTCACTGGCTCTGACCCCAGCTCTTCTTTCATTTTCTTTCACTCAACTTCCGGAGAAAATGGCTCCCGGTTCTGGTTTACTTGTTTTAATACTCTGTGATTCTCTCATTCCTGCCGGCTGAGCTTCAGTCTCAGCTCATTCGCTTCAAATGTTATGGAGGCTGATTTACCTGCAGGTCAGGAAAAGTGAGAGACTTAAGATCTGAAGACCAAACCCTTTTTTAAAAAACAATCGGCTCCGATTACTGCGTTTGAAACGTTAAAAGAAGCTGATGTTTGTGGCTAAAAACCGCTTTATTCACTATTGTCACAAAAAAGCCCTAAATAGTGTTTAAACATGGGAAATTGTGATTTTCAGAGAGAGTGAAGCTAAGCTAGCATTTCTTCGGTTTCTGTTTTCTTGAGCGCGGAGGCCAAAGCGTCGCTGTGGCGTCCGTCCAGGACCGTCACTGTGGCCCGTTTGGATCTCAGCAGTTCGGTAAAATGCTGACCGGATTTTTCATCAACGACCTGAACATCAGCTCTGATTCAATAAGGGCTCAGTTAATCAGACGCTCTGCACACAAACTGTGCATCAAATCCACTTTAATCTGCTTTTATCCCCTTTAATCTGATCTCTGTTTGTTTTTATAGCACAACACAACAGAGCACTGCTAGATGAAATAGGGATAAACTGCCAGCCTGAGAGCATAAAAACATTCTAGAAACAATAGAAAACACAAAGTAGAGCCTCACAAAGCGAAAACACGAGAACAAATGAGTCTTGTGGTGAGGTTTGAACTCTGGCAGCGAGAGTGAAGATCTGATCTAATCCGAAATTCTCCCTGGAGTTGCAGCCTGGGAAGAAGCCTCTGGGAGAAGACGTTTATCACCTGATGGTCAGAAAGGGGGCGGGGCCAAACCGTTCAGGATAAAAGGTGTACTGGGATCCTGGACTGAATTCATCAAACCCCCAGTTGGATTATTAATGCCAGAGCTTGAATTTGTGCTAAGATCTCCAATAAGTTGGCAGCTAATTTCCGTTAGCATCCAGAGTCTGTTTGCTTTGTTGGTGTTTTTTCTCCTGACGGCGTCCAGAGATCAGGTGTTACCGGGGTGGGATCACCTTTGATTACCTATCGACGTTTGTGGCTCCCTCGCCGCTCCAGGGAAACCAGATATTCCACCAGGCTAACAAAGCGCTCCACTCGAACCTGCCGCCAACACAGGGACAAAACGTGGACTTCACAGAAAGATTAGCCCCGCCCCCTTTGCTAATGTTAGCTGAACCAGAAACAGTTTTCCGAGTGTTCTGCGCTCTGATTGGCTTTGATGTTGTCTTTGATGATCTTCAGCCAGGAACAAAATCCTGTGAATATTGTCGCCATGGCGCCGACAGTTCAGTGCAGCTGTGGTGTGTGTTCGTGGGTGAAGTGTGTGAAACCAAAGCAACAACGGCAAAGGAGCCTTCACAGATGAGCCCAGAGTCCACTGAGTTCTTCATCGGTCGCGGGCGGATCTTCTCAGGAAGGCGGCACCAGCTGAGGAGACCCGACTCCCCTGAGCGGCAGATGTTGGGTTCTGATCTAATAACCTTTGGATTGATCAGCTCGGCGCCTGAGAACTGTCTTTACCTCCATTTCATCTCAGCTCAGCTCCGGTGAGCAACAGCATGGTTGCACAGCAGCATCAGCGCCCCTAAAACGTCCTCAGAACCCCAGAGGCCAGTGGAACAACAGCGCCGCCTCGTGGACCGCAGATGTGCGACGCCAGTGCGTGTGGATCTGTGTGTCCCGTCTGAGCTCCCGTAGATGCCTGGGTTTTGTCGACGTCACACATGGTGAAAGTTCTTCTTCTCCGTCTGTTGGTCCAGTTAGGAAACAACCACGAAGCATCTCTGACCAGAAAATGGAGTTTCCAAGAGTTTTTTGCCTGTTAACCAAAGATTGTAGTTTGAACGTTCAGATTTTAGTTTGCGTGTTTCTGCAAGAACGTATAACTTTTCATAGAAAAAGAAAGAAAAGCAGCCACTCGCTTGAATGCTTTAATATGGCACTTTGTACATGTCACATTACAAACTCAACATTCGGGGTTTTAGTGGTTCTCACAGCACAGGAAAAAAATCACGTCTGTTTTCAATGTTAAAAAAATCTGGAAGCCACTTGATTTGAAGTCAAACAGTTTTGTCACCACTGGTTCTTTTTTTGTGAAAAATGAGGTCAGACATGTTAAACAAAACATGAGACATTCGCTTTTCCTCCAAATACGGTTTCCTGTTTTTGTTGTTGTCCTTCAGCGTTGAGAAATTTAAAGCAATAACCCTAAAATGACGGGGGGAGTCGTGGCGTGTATAGAAAGCCTCCATTTCTGACAGTTTCACTAACTAATGTTGGTCGAAGGTCAAAAACCGGATGCAGCTAAATTACAGACAAGTGCAAGTAAACTGTACAAAAGTCATTCATGGATGTAAACACACTGAGTCCACACACACAGTAATTCCACGGAGGTGGGTTCCCAGGGAGCGACGGTAAACAGGTTGCATTGAAGTGCTACGGTGTCGTTCGTTGGCACACGAGGAGTAAAACACACAAACGTACATCTGAGAGTAAGTAGCCGTCATGCATCTCTTAAAACAGCTGAGTAGAAAGTTGAATTCTCCGGGGATGCATTCAGAGGTACAGGAAACTGGTAAACGGACCCAACCGTCGTCTGGACGGCCCCCCCGAGGACCTCAGCAGAGACCAACCAAACCTGACCTCAGACCTGCGGGAGGAAGCCGTCACCCGCTGCCACACCTCGGACCCGGGACGCCGGCTTCCGGGGGTTGCGGGGCGAGTTCAGGCGTGCGGTGACGAGGGTGAGGGAATCTGGGTGGGTTCGGGTGCGAAGCTCCACCGGACGCCAAGGCGAGTTCATTTCCGCACCCAAGCGAGGGGCACCCAGAAAGCCTCTCGCTCCAGCCGCTCCAGGACCCCTCGCAGCTCCGCGCAGGCACTGGCCGAGTCCTCCTTGATCAGGACCCGGTCCACCAGGTGTCCGTACTGCTGATCCATCTGGATGGCGGACTGACGCATCTCCTGGAGGTCCTCGTCCTGCCCGAGCCAACACAGCAGCAGGAAAAATGTACTTAAATTAGAGCTAAATAAACCCTGCAAAATTCCAGATTAGGTTAATATGTCAATATTTCTGTGCACATCCAACTAAAGAAGCAAAAAACCCAACTATTTTGCCCTGTTTTGCCCATTCTTTTAGCAGACAGGCGTGTAAAGAGCGGACTCACGGTGACGCGGCTGTGCTCGCCCCCTGCTGGTGAAGTAGCAGCACTGCGGCGGCGTCTGCTCTCAGGAACACGTGGTTTTACAAAGATGACGTAGGGTTTGAACTCGGCCGTCCGCAGCCTCCTCAGGGCCTGTGGAGGGTTTGCAACCATCAGACGGGCTGTGGCCCTTAATGCCGCCGATGGGAGCCTCACCTCCGGCTGCACGTCCACGATGCACATCTTGTTCTTGGCTTGCACGGAGCGGATGGCCTCTATGCTCGTGCCGTACTGGTTCTCCTTGTACTCTCCGTGTTCTATGAACCTGCAGAGCCCAGGGGTCAAAGGTCAGCAGAAGGACGCCCACACGTGCACGGACACAGGACAGGAAACGTACTTATTGTTCAGCACATCTGCATCAAACTGTTGCTTGGTGACAAAATGGTACTCCACGCCCTCCTTCTCCTGGGGCTTCTTGGGTCGGGTGGTGTCTGTGGGAACACGCGGCGTTAATTGTACGAACGCGCAGCGCAGAAGCGTCCATGTGGGGTAACTCACGTGGTACCGCCACGGCGAAATGATGCGGGTTCTCAGCAATCACCCTCTGTTTGAGTTCGTTGATTCTGGCCCCCAGAGAACCTTCACGAGTTTAAAAACAGTCAGGCTGTGGTTCAAGTACTGATAGTTCGGGTAACATCCACCAGGCGGGGCTGTTGCCTCACCGATCAGCACCACCAGCCGGGGCCTCTCGTGGGGCTTCTGCTGGTACCGGGTCACCTCCTCGTAGGTCAGGTAGTCCGAGTCTCCGGGGTCGGAACCCTCTCCAGAAGATCCCCGTCTGTCCTTCCGACTCAGTCGGAAACTTCTCCTCAAACACAGCTACCGCAGAAAGAAAAGGTCTTAGGTCAAAGGCGTATTAGCCATAAAGCTACACAGTCGATCTCATGAGAGAGCCCTAATATACCGGAGCAAAGTGCAGACACTGATAATCATGCATTAAATCTTTACCGACGGCGCACACGTCTAAAAATAGCTCGCTCTTATCTGCAGAGTGATCATGTGAACCTAGAGGAGATCATGCAGCTGAAGGTAAACATGTCCCCGACCCTGAGACGGAAGCCGGCTCTCCGTCCCTACGCGCCTTCTTAAAAGACAGGAAGAATCTGGGCGTTTCTATAACTGTTCAGTGAATGAAAGCAACCGTTTCAGAAGATCGGGCTCCAGATGAGGCATGCGGCTGTCAGGACAGCCTGGCCCTGAGGAACACCACCCAACTCGGCGTGTCCCACGGCCAGGACTGCCTGGACCCCCACCCATCAGCGGTGTGTACCGGAGGGGACACGTCGGCCACTTTACCTGAATAAAACTCCCAGGAAAACACTTGGCCACAGGAGGGCGCCACTGCTTTACACTTGGGAGAGACTATAACTGGCGTTAGAGCATCACACAACCCAGCCTCACACCTCCACACAGGGGCCAACGAGCAGCAAACGTGCCTGGTTGAGTGTGCAATGCGTCCAACGCAGCAGGACCCTCGGGAAGGTAAAGGGGGGAGGGGGGGGGGGGGGGAGCAGCGCGCCGGCCGCAGTGGTGCAGCAGCAGCAGCAGCAGCAGGTGTGCTCGATGCAGATGAGGTTCACAAGCAGAGTGCACGATGGGTAAGCACAGATGCCCTTTAGAAACGGTGGCAAAGTGAGAACTGAGAAGATCCACGCAGCCCACAGGACGTGT
>CAAE01014987.1:531532-572229 GCA_000180735.1 Tetraodon nigroviridis
CTGGATTAGTTAGTCTGACAGAATGAAGAAATTGTTCTGGTTCCCACTATCTGTCTCCCACCTCGGTGCCAGTGGCACTCTGATCCAGTGATTAAAGCCAGAATTGGCCATTTATTTCCCCGCAAAAGCGAGTTTTTAAGAGCCTCTGCGGCCAAACCGGCCAAGTTTGATCCAAACACCAACATGCGACAAACGTGACCGGAATCATTCAGCGCCGACCCTACAAACCGTAAAGTTTTAAGATCAGTTTGTTTATCAAAACTATTTACACGTGATTTATGTGTAGTTCAATAAAAGTAAATCTTATCTTTTGATCTACTTTATCGTTATCTCGAGTGCAAACAACCTTCAAACAACCATAAAATCAATGTTCCAATTATATATATGACATCCCATAAACAGTTTTATAAGTTAAGAACTGCATATTTACGATGACTTTTTAAAAGCCTGATTACCTCCAGGGTTCTTCTTCTACGTTTCCTTCTTCCTCGCCCGTAATGGAATCCTGGCGCGTCGTCGCCACCTGGTGACCAAAGCGTTTACTCTTCTTCTTCTTCTGCTTCTGCTTCTGCTTCTGCTTCTGCTTCTTCTTCTTCTTCTTCTTTTATGGATTTTTTGGCGGTTGGCAAACAAATAATGGTGCATTACCGCCACCAATTGATGTGGCGCGTGGGTCTCCTAATTAATCCCCTTTGCCTAACAAACAAAACAAAGAAAAGAGAAAAAAGGACAAAAAAAAAAAAACCCAAAAAACTGATATCTATATCCTACTCGGGGATTTTATCCTCCTTAAATACCCAAATACCATCTGCCATTCTTTCCCTTCTGCCTTCAACCTCAATATGTCCATATAATCTACTTTTATTTATTTTTATTTTATTATTTATTATCTACTTTTGGCGTTGTTAAGTTTCACGATCAGCTTTTTCCTTTCCTCTTCATACCTCTGACATTCAAATAAGATGTGTTGCACAGTTTCCTCCTTTGAGCAGCTGCATTTCCCCATCCGATGCTTCCCTATTCTAAATAATGACCTGTTCAGTCCTGTATGGCCAAATCTCAGCCTAGAGATCACGCTTTCTTCCTTACCGTTTCTTCCCGATGTCCTCACTTCCCCATCTTTCCTTTGAATTCTATAGAACCACCTTCCTTTCCTCTCTTCATCCCACTCCTTTTGCCACATTTCCCTTATTCTTTGCTGAACCGTATCTCTAAGTTCTGTTTTGCTTAGTCTAGTCGTTATGTCAGTGTTTGTGTATCTTGTTGCCTCCTTTGCTTTCTTATCTGCTAACTCGTTTCCCCCGACTCCCCTGTGAGCCGGCACCCAAAGAAACCCCACCACCAGACCCATCGTCTGAATTTTATACAAGGTTTGCTGAATGTCTATCAGTATGTCTTTCCTACTTTCTGAATTTCCGTGCTGCAGTGTCATTAATGATAAGCTAGAATCTGAACACATGACTGATCTTAACGCTCTAACTTCCTCTACCCACTGTAGTGCCATCCATATTGCTAGGCATCTCCCCTGTGTTCACTGAAATTCCCTCACTGACCCTTTCCCCTATTTTTATACTAAACTCTGGAATAACCACTGCTACCCTAACCCTGTTTGACATGCTTTTTGAGGCATCTGTAAATATCTGTACACGGCCATAATAGTTATCTATAAGCTGTTGAACATTTCTACTGGACTTTCCCTCCAGCAGTTAAGTCAACATTCACCTCTTGAACCAACCATGGAGGAGCTGCTGCTAGCGGCCCCACTGGGCTCACTCTTATCAGGCCCACCCCGCCCTCCTCCGCTTCCTTTGCTGCAGTCCATCCAAAGCTTTTTACTTCCCTCTTTCCTTTTTCCCCAACACGGCTCAAGCACACACTGTGTGGGATGACCCTTTACTGTAGAATCTACATTTCTTCCCCTGCTCCAGATTGCTCCATCGCCTGCAAACAATGAGAACCTTCACTTCCCTCCCTCCTAACCCTTCCCCACCATTACTCTCTCTCTCTCTGGCGTCCTCCACCACTCGCGACTGGAGTCCAGTCACCGAACACCGAATCATCCCCACAATCCTCCCGACTAGCCATCCTGACCCATTCACACACCAGCTTTTGCCACCGATTTCCACCATCCACCAAAATTCATCCTCGATGAATATCGTTTGTTTACAGTCTACTGCTTCAATTTTTACCGCCTTCGCTCTTAGCTGTCGCGTTGAGATGACGTGATGAGATGATCACGTGTCGATGCTCCACCTCCGCTCCCGCCAAAGCGTTTACTGCGCCGTCGTCGTATTTTTAATTTTTTTAAAAAAGTGCTATATTTTAATTTTTAAACCTATATTTTATTTTAAAGTTAAATACTAATTATCACCGGTGGTTGATAAACCTACTGCGCAGTCGTCGTATTTTTAATTTTTTTAAAAAAGTGCTATATTTTAATTTTTAAACCTATATTTTATTTTAAAGTTAAATACTAATTATCACCGGTGGTTGATAAACCTACTCTTCAGAAAAAAATACACAAATAGGTGAAAGATAAGAAGGCTTTATAATTATATTTATTGAAGAAAATGAAAAACGAATAAAATACATAAAGAGTGAACTGTGTTACAACCAAGGCATTTAAAATTTGGCTTTCAAGGCTGACTGGTATATTCTACATGGTCTCCAGAATATAATAATATGTCTTTCTAGTGTAGCTGGATTATAAAAGGGAAAAAGAAAAACAAAAGAAACAACATTTAAAAAGTAAAAAAAATTATGCTTATGAAAAATTTGAGAGTTTTTCTGTTGTAGAAAACACGTTATACCTTTTAGTTTATTTTGCATTAAAATATCTTGTCTGGTATAACAATTAATTTATAAAATGACAAGTGACACAATGACGAAGTAAAAAGCTTAGAAATAGGCACGATTAAATTACAATTATTAAACAACAATTTTCATACTTCATAATATTCATACTTTCTGTCACCAAAATATATTATCCCGTTACATACCCACATACACATTCTACTGCTCAACATATAAGTTTTTACAGTTAGAAAAATAATGCTTTTTCTGTTTCTCTCTTACTCTCCCGCACTCTTTCTCTCTCTCTCACACACATACACACACACACACACACACACACAAACGCATGCATATCAAGAATTTTGAAAAGTGACTCTTTGCATATTCAGAAAAAACACTGCAGTTTTTTATGCTTAATAAATATTCCATTCCAGGAATCCAGCCCTTGTAGACACTGACTTTTTTCATTTTCCATAAAAAGGAAATAAATAGCAGCCCAAGAAAGCCCACATGTTGATTTGAGAGGAAAATAGATGGTGAACGTAACACACATCTTAGTGCAAAGAAGCTTCATTTTAAAGGGCTACGAAATGATTTTTTTTTTCATAGCATAAAAATCTCTAGCGTACTTTTATAAACATATAATTTATAGATACATAAAATCTAATTTTTGAAGTAAACAGGCCATCTTCAATGCAGACAAGCATTTCAATAAATTGCGCCAAAGTTCTTGCTAATGTAGATGAATCTCGTGAAGGCTTTTGTAGTAAAACTGCATCTGCGTCCCCTCAGCAGCTGCTCTATGGCCCTCATTCCTGCTTTTCCGATTGTTTACTTTCTGCTGTCGTCTGGGACGAAGTACGGGTTCTCGTGGCCTTGAACCAGGTAGCTGAAGCGGGATTGGTTCTTTCCGTTGAAGGTCTTCATCGGAGCGGGTGTGACATTGTAGGATCCCGACTGAAATGTCAACAGAGGTCAGCGCGTTAGCATCCTTCACAACAATGGGCATTGTGCGATGGTGCGCACACAAGTAGATAAAGCTGGAAAACCACCATCAAGAGGTCACCAACTCCCCAAAGCCAACCGCCACCTCCCACTAGCTTGTTAATAAACATGAACAGTAGGAGTCAAAACAACGCGTCACGCCTTACCTTACTGAAGTATTTGTGCCTCAGCTGAAACTCCTGTAGTAACACAGTGGGAGTCAGGCAGAGTAGCGAGCTAACAGCTAGCTAGCATTCGCACACAATTGTGTGCTTGAGAAATTAAATCTGGACTTGTCTCAATTTTAATAGATTAATATCTAAAAAAGAATCACAGAGTCCAAAAACATTGGCTCTACCCAGTGAGCATCATAAACATCTTTAAAAGTCATCTACTGGAACTGTGATGAAGGTGACACCAGATGGTGGTTGTTTTTTCTGCATTCTAAACTCCTGCACCATCACAGTACACGCAGGACAAATTTCCCCATAAAGCTGTTAGCAGCAAACAGTGAACTCAGGCTAGCCCTGCTGCTGATGCTAATGCTACGAGCTAACCGTGTGGAGTCTCTGGACCCCAGCCTTCTTGGGACATATCACTGTGGTCTGCAGTTTTCTCACAGGAGGAGAAGTTTGATGGCACATCAATATACTGTCCTTATAAAAAGTTAATCATTCCCATTCATGATCCATTGTTTATTTTATATACAAATCTGGTATTTATTTACTTGGCCGCCTTGGTTTTATAGCAGTCACCAGATAAGAAGTCAACCGGGGCGCTCAAACGATGACATGTAAGGGACACGTGGAGACTCACCGGTGTGTTGCTATCGCCGTTTCCGGCCGGTGTGGGACGAGTCCTCACGCTTTCGGTCATCTCCATGGGAGGAGACGTGTCCCACTTGGTGGTGGCGCGGGGGAGGTGGCTAACGCCAGGCTTCCAGGGCTGTTGAGGCGAATATGGATTGCTGCTTTCTGCCTCCTTGCTCTTTATTTTTGGTCTCCTAAAGCAGAAAACCAAAATTGCTGTTATCGGTAAAGTAACCAATGACAAGGATCATTTCTGGCTTACGGAACTGATGAATATATATTATACTTAAATATTTCTATTTTTAGTTATATTCTAAAATATAAAAGCACAAATAGGTTAGTTGCAGTATTTGACTTTTTGATAGTGAAAGGAAAGAAACAGGGTCTCACTTTTGGATGTATACAACCGATGAAATAACAAAGCCCAGAAGAGCTGTTCCCAAGACGACAGAAACGACCACCACGGCCAGCAGAGAGCCTGGAAACACACACACACGCACACACACAAACGTGTGAAGTCGCGTAACACCGACCGTCGCTGCAGCCACGCTGAAAACCATCGCTTACCGTCGTTGCAGTTGAAGCCCGACAGTCCGAAGCCACATCTGAAAGAGCAAACAGAATGTTTCAGTTACTGAATTCACCTGTAAAAGACTGAGGTGGGAGGGTCGCATGCTGCAGTTCGCTCTGATGCCCAGAGAATAAAATGATTAATGAACGCAAACCAACATATGTCATCAAACTGGTGACAAAATAAAAAACACTCACTTTACGCATTGGCCTGCCTCTACCCGAAACCCACTCGAACACGCTGCAAAGATAAAGGCAAAAACTTAGGTGTGTGTGTATATGTGTGTGTGCGTGCGTGCGTGTGTGTGTGTGCGTGTGTGTGTGTGCGTGCGTGCTGCAGTTAGTGGAGACAGAGAGTATCGAGTGATGGTTACCTTTGCAGCTGATGCTGGAATACGGGTCTATGACATATTCCGGCTGACAGGAAACACACAGCAACACCTTTACTACTGGAGCAGTTTGTGGTGGCAACGTTACACGGAAACGGTTCCAGCCCACACATATCTTTAGCTGTACATGGAGCAAACACAAATCAGATGCATGAGATTACGCCTTTTCCTCCCCAGGCTCATTCATCAAGGACTCTGGCATGCTTACTATTAAAAGAAGCACCCTCCAAAATACCACCAGTGGTGCCGCTGACAGTTTCATCAATGAGATCTTTAACGTTGTCTTCTTTCAAGTCGGTGTTTTGAAATATGTTGTTCACAGTGGCTTTAATACCAGAATTCCTGTAGAAGTAAGAAAGACAGCAGTTTAAAAAAAAAACAACTCACGCGGCACAAAAGTATCTGCAACAGCGTCGTTACTCACGTGTTTTTTAGAGGATCAGACCGAACGTAGCCATCCACCAACACCGAGCGTTTGCTTCTTGTGTTGTTCTTGCGCTCCCTGCAGCAAAACAAGACCGTGTTTTAGGAAAGAACAATTTATGCGGCAGAAGATAATCTTCATTACTCACTCAAGTGAAAGAACTTCAGATCGCACGTAACCTTTTGTTGTGTTAAAGATGAGTTCGAGCTGCAGGTGAGAGTAAACGACAATGTAAAAATCATTTCCTGGTACCGTGGCGCCAACATCCATCTGTTTAGAACAATCTCAAATCTACTTTCTCAAAATGCACAGGATCTTTTATGTGGTCACCTACCGCATCTGTAATTTTTTTAGCTGTCTTAATGAATATAGGTGAGCTTTTGTTATTCATTTCCGAACTGAATGCCGTCTGAAGCTGAAGCTCTCCCGGAAACACTTGAGCTGTGAGAAGACGAAGAGAAGAAATAGATGAAAAGAGAATTTGTTGCAGCATCTTTCATTTGTCCTGGAGGCTTCTTACCTTGTACACAGACATCATCCTTTTTAAAGGTGCCAGTAATACACTGGCAAACGTTCTCCACACATTCGCTGAGAGGAGGACACGGGACAGCGGGACAGGCTGGAGAGAAAGGTAGCAGACGCCAAGCATCAATGTCTGTTAACGTCTGAGGTTTTCATTGAAAAATCAGAGAGCCGGCAAGTCGATTTTGGATTCAACATTGTCATTACAGCACAACTTTGAGGTGGTGTGATGAGCATACTTGGAGGTGAGGTGGTGGTGACTGGAGAAGGGGTTGTGATGGGACCGGTACTGGTGCTGGGACCTGTGGAGGTGCTTGGACCGGTACTGGTGCTAGGAACCGATGTGGTGCTGGGATCGGTACTGGTGCTGAGACCTGTGGTGGTGCTGGGAATGGTCGTAGTGCTGAAACCCAGAGTGGTGCTGGGACCTGAAGTGGTGCTCGGACCAGGAGTGGTGCTGGGACCAGGAGTGGTGCTGGGACCCGGAGTGGTGCTGGGACCAGGAGTGGTGCTGGGACCCGGAGTGGTGCTGGGACCAGGAGTGGTGCTGGGACCCGGAGTGGTGCTGGGACCAGGAGTGGTGCTGGGACCAGGAGTGGTGCTGGGACCTTTAGTAGTGCTGGGACCAGGAGTGGTGCTGGGAACTGGAGTGGTGCTGGAACCGCTAGTGGTGCTGGGACCAGGAGTGGTGCTGGGACCCGGAAGTGGTGCTGGGACCTAAAGTGGTGCTGGGACCGGTAGTGGTGCTGAGACCAGGAGTGGTGCTGGGACCTGAAGTGGTGCTGGGACCTGAAGTGGTGCTGGGACCAGGAGTGGTGCTGGGACCGGGAGTGCTGGGACCTGAAGTGGTGCTGGGACCCGGAGTGGTGCTGGGACCAGGAGTGGTGCTGGGACCAGGAGTGCTGGGACCCGGAGTGGTGCTGGGACCCGGAGTGGTGCTGGGACCAGGAGTGGTGCTGGGACCAGGAGTGGTGCTGGGACCAGGAGTGCTGGGACCCGGAGTGGTGCTGGGACCCGGAGTGGTGCTGGGACCAGGAGTGGTGCTGGGACCGGGAGTGGTGCTGGGACCAGGAGTGGTGCTGGGACCAGGAGTGGTGCTGGGACCCGGAGTGGTGCTGGGAACCGGAGTGGTGCTGGGAGCCGGAGTGGTGCTGGGACCCGGAGTGGTGCTGGGACCTGAAGTGGTGCTGGGACCTGGAGTGGTGCTGGGACCCGGAGTGGTGCTGGGACCCGGAGTGGTGCTGGGACCAGGAGTGGTGCTGGGACCAGGAGTGGTGCTGGGAACTGAAGTGCTGGAACTGCTAGTGGTGCTGGGACCTGAAGTGGTGCTGGGACCTGAAGTGGTGCTGGGACCCGGAGTGGTGCTGGGACCAGGAGTGGTGCTGGGAACTGAAGTGCTGGAACTGCTAGTGGTGCTGGGACCAGGAGTGGTGCTGGGACCTGAAGTGGTGCTGGGACCTGAAGTGGTGCTGGGACCCGGAGTGGTGCTGGGAGCCGGAGTGGTGCTGGGACCCGGAGTGGTGCTGGGACCTGAAGTGGTGCTGGGACCTGAAGTGGTGCTGGGACCAGGAGTGGTGCTGGGACCTGTAGTAGTGCTGGGACCCGGAGTGGTGCTGGGAGCCGGAGTGGTGCTGGGACCAGGAGTGGTGCTGGGACCTGAAGTGGTGCTGGGACCCGGAGTGGTGCTGGGAGCCGGAGTGGTGCTGGGACCTGAAGTGGTGCTGGGACCTGAAGTGGTGCTGGGACCCGGAGTGGTGCTGGGACCCGGAGTGGTGCTGGGACCAGGAGTGGTGCTGGGACCAGGAGTGGTGCTGGGAACTGAAGTGCTGGAACTGCTAGTGGTGCTGGGACCTGAAGTGGTGCTGGGACCTGAAGTGGTGCTGGGACCCGGAGTGGTGCTGGGACCTGAAACAGTGTGTTTTACAAGTGAAGGCAAAGATACAAATGGGTATGTGTGTGTGTGTGTGTGTGTGTGTGTGTGTGTGTGTGTGTGTGTGTTAATTGACACCTATTTATTTCTTTCTAACATTCAGTGTAGTTTTTTTAATTCAAAAATGATCCTTTCTTTAGCAGAGGCAAAGCTGGCGTTCACAGCAGGGCTCGCTAACGCGCTGACAGGTTAAACATTAAAAGGAATTAAAATAAAACAGTGGCAAAGATGGCGTTTTATTGTGCTCTAAAGGAAACAAACATTCAAGGCTAAGCCACGCCTGTCCTCCTCAAGGGAGGTTAAAATGTTATCATTTTTATTTGAGTTGATGATTAACCATGATGGGTTGGGTGTAAAACACAGCTAATATTATTTGAAAAAGGAAAGAAGGGGTGCCAGGACCAGAAGGTTGACATGGACCAGAGGGCACCCACGCGCGAAGCACGCCCCCAGGGTCCCGGCGTGTCTTACGGGAGCTTTGTCTCTGAGGATTTAACCCACAGACCAATAATCTCCTGCAGACACAAAAGGGATGATCGGGTCTTAGGTCAGCCCTGGGGCAGGAGGTCCGGCCCCATCTGAAAACCTGCACCGTCACCATCACTGTCCCCCCGGAATCAGTCTATCTGTTGCCAAGGAGACGTCTGCTCTGAGCGGGCAGATCTTCACCCCAGAGCGGAGGGAGCGCCACACCGCCCGAGTTTCGCCTGAACAAAGGCACTTGTGTGAAGTACCTGCCGACCTGACCTGATCCAGTTTCCCCAGCACACCACCGACACACACCCCGGAGAAAACAGCGCCGCTTGAACACACACAACTGCACTGACCCGCTTCTCTGCCCTGACCGTTTGTTTTGGTTCTTTTTGGTCTCTAAAACACCCTCGTCGCCACATCTGGCGGCTGAGGTGGAGCCAATTAGAAAACAGGAAGAGCCCGAGGCCCAAAGGCAGCACCTCGTCAGAAGAGAGAGGAGTCGTGTAGATCCCTGACCTTGAGAAGCCCGTGTGTGTGTGTGTGTGTGTTTCATTTAGCAAAACATTGGAAAGAAACAGTAATATCAAAAAGGCCGAAGGCCACCAATGGGTACATGCAGCTTCATAAAGTCCATCCCTATCATAAACCGATATCACACACACACGTGCACGAGAGGATGCCACACCTAAGCGCCCCTGGTTTCAAAAAGAGCCAAGCTTCACCAATCGTGTGAAACCAGACCGATCACCACAGTAGGTTACGCATTTACTACCCAATTATTACAGCAGCAAACACACTTGAATTCAGGCGATTCTATATTTATGAGCTTCCAACCAACAGAGAAGCTCAGAGATTGTGAGCAGAGCTTTAACCGGGGCCGACAGATGGCTCTTCAGAGTGGGGGCCAACTCCCAGGGCCTCCGCACATATCATATCCAATTAAAACCCTGCGTATGGTTTCCAAATACAGCCGAGATTTACTGGCGCAGATCTGCGCCACTAATCCGACAGGACGTGGCCACCAGCGTCCCCAGTGAGGAGGAGGACGAAAACCAGCGTCACCCACCGAAGAGCAGATAAGGAACCCGGCGGTGCTGACAGGGAAGCTCCGTTCTTCTCTAAACAGCAAACGGTGCGTGAATGTTTCATCCTTTTGTTCAACCGGCAGGCTGGAGGAAGGTTGAAAAACCAAAACCGCTGGGCTTTGCCTTTTTTTCCCCGTTTTTACAGAAAATGCAGTGGCGCCAGGAGGAGGACGACCCCCGGGAGGTCTGGTTTCTTTTAACGCTCTGCTGCAACTTCAAAAACACTCGTTTATGCCTGCGGGGCCCTCGGCCACGGGGCCTAAAATCAACACAGCAGTTCTGATTTCATTTAAAATCATTTTAACGACTCCGGTTACGCAGAACTCTCCCCTTCGTGTGCATTTTCCTTTCAACACTGAGATGTTTAATTGAACAACTTCAAAGTTCTATTAATATTTTTAACATAACAAAAACCAGAAGTGCTGAACAATATCATTACTAATAAAAGTAGTATTATTAATTATAATCCTGAGTGAAAGTCAAATTAGCATATATTTAGGAATAAAGAATAAGTTGTATGTTTCTGTCTGGTGTGTTTGTAACCCAATTATTAATCTGCAAAATGAAATAAAACAGAAGTATAAAAGAATCATTTCTCACCTTGAGAGGAACTTCTGCTGCTGAGCAACAACAACGCAAGCGCCACGTGCAGCATGCTTCCACTCTCTGGGGTCGCTTCAAAAAGAAAAGAAAAAGAATAAATAAATAACCCCTGAGTGTCTGGACCAACCTGCAGTGTTACTGCTGTGACAGGCTGGCAGTGAACACGCTGCCTGCGACAGGTGCTTTGACTGCAGGCTGAAGGTTCAGACCGGCTTAAATAGGCCTGGTCCTCCTCTCGCCTGATTGGTCCACCCTGCTGTCACTCATCTGACCCAGGCTCCACCCCCAGGCCCGGTCCTGCGGTCCGTATCACGAGCATCCTTGTGGAGCAGCCACAGCTGAGAGTGAGGAACACTGCTGAAGAGAAGGGTAGACTAAGAAACAGAAACCTCTTCCTCTCTTCGGGGGCCTGGGGGGTCGTTTCCACCCAAACAGTATGGGCAGATATCAAACCTGTACCTTTCTGCTCATAACCCCCCATCTTTAATGAATGAAGCCTTATCCCAGCTCCACTTCAATTATGTAGAAATGTGTTCGTTATATCCAGGACTTTTGCGTGGTTTTGATTCCTTCCTCTGTTTCGATTCTGGCTCAAGGACCGGGGTTATGACCCCAGCTGCTATAAAGGCGCAAGTGTCGGTCACACCCCAGATTACGATAGAAGGCTGCCTCAAGGACAAACCTAATTTATGATATTTCAGAAGTTCGGTGTTGAACATAGCTGACCTTTGGACCCATTTTTTAATGCCAGTTTCTTTCTCTGGAAATCTCATTCAAAGGAAAGGAGGAGGGAAGCGTTATAAAAGGGTACAAATCATAGCGGAATCAATCAGAATACGCAGAAGGAACATTTACAGGCCTAATTTACTTAGAAAGAACTTGTTGAGTTTTGGAATGTGGGTCAGACCCGAGCGTTCCTCCGGTCGGGTCCATCCAGCCAAATTAGGACTGACTAATCAGGTGAGGCATGAAGGCGTTTCTCCATGTTCAAACATAAGTAAACGATGCGTCACTGAAGGAAGAACAAAACTGGGCAAGAGATGGTTCCTGTGGTGCCCCCACAGTCAGGGAGAACCATCGCTGAAGGTTGGATGGTTGGGTTTTTCTCCAAACTGTGGAAATCAAAACCAGTCCAACGTCTACTGGGTCAAGAAGATACTGGACGTGCCGTCCCAGTGGACGTGGACTGATGGGTGCCAACCCTTTAATCGCTCGGGACAAGTAGTGCAAAGTCATAGCTAAGGGGAACTTATTGGGACCTATGAATCATTAACTTCGCTTTTATTGCATGAATATTACTGTAAAATTACCCTTCCACAGTTTCTACACGCATTATTCTGACACGCCAGCAAACTCCCAAAACTGATTATTCCTCACATCTCTCCGCCATTCCATGTATTTAAATTTAGGAAAATTCCCTCTGCTTTTTCCGCGAGGCGGCTTACTAGCATCATAGCGAACAGGCCGTGCTAGCCAGCCCCTTATCTCATGCAAATAGTTGGGACATCGCAACATTTTCCACTGCCAGGGACTAGAAGCAACTTCCAGAGACAATTGCAGGTGGAGATTCCTGGAGCACCACAGTCGCTGACGCACGTCATCAAACCTGTTACACATTGGTCAAAATTTGCCAATAAAATTCCATTGTGGTCTTCCCAGCTTCTCCTTTCATCTGTAAATTTTTTGCTTTATGCCACGGTAGCATGAAAGGAATGTGATTATTTTAAACCATCATTTGCAAAATGTCCGTTTTTTCTACACATCAGTACCTCGGCCATTTGAAAGCGAATGAAAGTTGTTAGCGAAACGCCGGAGTTTATGCTCACTTTAGCCTGATCTAGTCACATTTGAGCGACACACACCCAGATGTTCCCCTCAGAAACTAGAAACGAGCTGGTCTAGGTGGAGACACCCAAGGCTTCCAGCGTGGCGGCCTCTTCGCTTTAATGAACACTTGACCTGCGGGAGCCATTTAACGGTTAAATCCTCGCCCTTGGTTCTACAAACATTAGCCCTGGGGATCTGCCCTGTACACACCCGCCCTCGATAAGAAGCTCGCGCGTCACTCTCGCTCTATCAACTCACCTGTGGGACAAATACGAGCATTACATCTCCGTGGTAACCACATTGCGCCAGCGCTAGTATACAACCTCTAAAAGGCTGGCATGCGAGTTTGCAACAGTGGTAACCATGATTTATATTACAGCTTTTTTATTTCAAATGATTTATCGTTCAATAAAAAGTTGCATCATGAGGCGGTTGTCACCAGGTTTGGCATCTTCCTATCAAACCGTAATTGTTTGGCTACCGTGTGACTGGTTAATGGAGGGACAAGGTTCACAGTTCTTCAAGACTTTTAATAGATCCTCCCTCATCAGGTTTTGTAACATCGGGCACGTGCAGTTCTCTTGGAACATGTCACAAGATCCCGTAAGACCATAAAAATGGAAGATATCGCTACGAAATTTGGTAATGACAATAAAATAGGAGGGGGGGGGTGCAGTAAAAAAAATTTGCACAGGGAACCAAAATTCAGAGTTAGTGTTTTGTACAGTTTTCGTAAACAACCAAAGGCAAAAATATTTAGACGTGGAAGAAGTGAAGAGAGTCAATGCTGGCGTCCCAAAGTCCACGTCTGAGAAGGCGACGGCAGCACCTCGGCTGCGGATGCTGAACCTTTGTCCCTGCTTACTGTGATGTGAGGTATACACGTGCGGACGCCCGAACCACAGCGCTGCCGTCGTTGATGGTTGCTCAAAACAGGCAATAAAAAAGGGAAAAAGAAGACAAAACAGGGCTCTTTGCTCACCAAACGGTGACATCAGCTCCAGCACTGGTGGCAAAGTGTGGATACGGAAGACAGCGCAAATATTCTAGTCACAAAGAAGAAGTACAGCGTGAAAACCTTTAAAAACCAGCAAGAAGTCACGGCGCACCTGGACTAGACATCCTCTAGGAGTAGGCACCCAGTCTGTAGGGGGCAACACACGCCGGCGACTGCCAGCGCGCAGGAAAGTCTAAATGCTCACTAAGTTGTGATGTTCTTTTAAGCTCACGGTTTCCTTGGTAACAGCTGAAAAACGGTTGACCACTAACACACCTGCACATCAAATTCATGAGGAAGGCCAAGCTGCTACGACTAAAACTATTGGGGCCTGAATTACATTTACATTATCCCGATTAAAATGCCTAAAATCCCTCCCTCCCCGAGGCTAACCCTTCCTAAAAGTAAGAAGATAATAAAAAGAAAGGAATTCTCTTTCACACCTCAACCCCTCACCCCAAATGAACAACGCTCCCGACACACAGCGGCTTCCGGGCGACCCACGTCTGCATGCGCTGGCTCCCGGCGCCCGCAAAAATAAACCCGGCGGGAGAATTCACTCCGCGTGAGAAAATGGCTCAAAGTGCTAAACGGAGAAAGAAGAAAACGGGGGGAAAGAGGAAGAGAGCGGGAAAGAGAGGAGCTCGTTGCACCGCTGACCACCAGCGCCCCCTGCCGGTCACAGAGGAGACCGCCGGGAAGCCCTGGTTCCTTCCTCTGCTTCCACAGTTCCCCAGGATGATTAAATCTGTCACTTTACATTAATATATATTCTTATAAATATATAAAGATATATTTATATATGGCCCTTATTGAAGAAAACACGCGTTTCACATTGACATGAACGTACCATAATCTCTATATCGCCAAGTAGAAAGTGTTTTCAGTGCTCGAGAGAGCTGGCAGCAGTCCGTTTACGTCACACTCGTTCCACACGCAACAAAAGACAAGAACATCTTTGACAGAGTGCTCACTGCACCTCGCAGCCTCCTTCCTTTCCTCTCCGTTTTGTGTTTTTTTTTTTTCCTGAGTAATACTTTCAAACGTGTAACAGACGAGCTTTTTTTGCCGTTTCAGTTCTGGGCTGCTCCCTGCCACGGTGGTTACGCTTCTCAAAACGGTAAAAGTGATTGCTCAAACCCCTCAGATCACTGGGAATCTGCCCGGTGCTGCTCTACGCCTCCAAACTCTCCTTCAGTTCGCTGGATGCAACACCGGATGCGATGAGGCTATGACCATAATAAAATACATACTTAACTTAAAAAATATCACTTTTTTAAAAAAACGAAAATTGCATTTGCAGCAAGCCTGGCGGGCCTTTCACTGGGAGAGGAGTGGGCACGGACAAGGTATCGCTACAACAGAGATCCTTTATAAGAAAATACCAATAAAATAGAAGCACTAGGAAGTAAAATCACAGTTCGGCGACGGCGATCTCCGGGGCCCAGGCGCTCATCGGTAGCTTTGGCTTGTCGTCGTTTTGGGTCCTGAACTCACTGGTTCGTTGACATCGGATAGCAAACTAGTAAACCCTGAGAACTGGGACACAGACGTCCGTAGTCTGTGATCCTCCTCGGCGCCGGACTCGGTGGCGTAAGACAAGCCGTGGCCGTCTGACTTGAACTGGGAGCCGAAGGCTTGAGCGAAGTTTTCGATCTGGTAGGAGGGCTTGGAGGAGTCCAGGGAGGCCAGGTCCTGGGCGGGCGCCAGGGGGTAGACGGCGGGGCCGGCCTTGCCGGGCGAGCGGTCCTTCTGGCCGTCCAGGTCGGACGGGCTGATCTGGTAGGAAGGCGGAGTGGAGGAGTGCTGCTTCTCCATCTGCTCCGTCAGCTCCTGAGACGGCGTGAGCTGCTGCTGGTGCTGCTGGTGCTGCTGGTGCTGCTGGTGCTGCCTGGTGCTGCTGGTGCTGCTGGTGCTGCTGGTGCTGCTGGGGAGGGGGCGCGGCGTCCAGGCTGCTCAGGTGGAAGCTGTGCTGGGGCGACGAGCCCGTCAGCATCACAAAGTGAGACTTTGGCACGGAGGAAGGCAGCGAGGGCGAGGGCGCCGACTGGCCGTAGCCGCACTCCAGCGGGGACGTGGTGTAGATGTTCTTGTCGGCGTACAGCGGGTTTCCGGAGCAGGAGCTGGTGAAGGGTTCGGAGGCGGGCGGGAAGCCCGCGCTGTGGCTGGTGCGCTCCAAAGCCTGCAGCAAAAAGCGGGAATACTCGTGCAACATGACCGTTTTGTCCCCGGACAGACTGGGCGCGTTGGAGCCGTGCGCCATGTCGGCGCCGTTGGCCGAGGCGGCGCTCAGCTCCACCTGCGGCTCGGCCATGTGGAAGTGGACGTCCTGGTGCGAACCGTCCGCTTTCTGCGTGTAGTGGTCGAGGATGCTCTGCAGCACCTCGTCGGGGATCCCTGATTTGTCAAGACCGAGAGGCGCGTCGCTGTCCAGCACGCCGGAGACGACGCCCGGAGAGGCTGCGTGCTGGGCCGTCATGTGACCCAGGCTCATGTCAAACTCGCTGCTGCTTCCTCCCATCCCCCCCGGCGGCCCGGAGGCGCTGGCGTTGTTTGCGGGTTGAAGGTAGCGGCGTTTCTTCAGGAACTGCATGGCGTCGTCGTAGTTGCTGCTGGCCGGCGCCACTTTAGCGGCAGTAGCGTGCACGAGGCCCAGGTCGTCCATGGCGCCTCTCTGCTCCAGCAAGCCCTCTTTGGCGTGGGCCGGGGGCACCTTGCTCAGGTTCTTGCGGTGGGCCTTCTTGAAGGCCATCTTTGGAGCGTGGCCGGGGTGGTCCTGGTGCATGCTGGGTCCTGGCCCGGTGGAGGACGACACCTGGTTCTCCACGGAGTACTCCTGGATGCCGTAGCCTCCCGCTACGCTAGCATGACTCTGCGATATTCGCGCCGCTCCTCCGTAGCCTCTCTTCCTCTTGCGCTCTCCTCCGTCCGCAGCGTTTTTGGAGCGCCCCCTCTTCCTTCCAGCGTTTCCCTGAGTGATTCCATAGCTGCCTTGACCCATGTCGAGGCAGGCCAGGTCCATCATGCCGGGTTCCAGACCCTTCTTTATGGCTTCTCCGCATGTCCGCTTGTGCTTCAGCAGTCGATCTGTCCTCGAAAAATACTGGAGCGGACGAAGGAAAGGAAACACGGGTTGCATTTAGGGCCGGTTTACCTCAACCCTCCTGACAGACAAGCGTTAGGACGGCCTTGACTGACCTGTTGGCAAGTCTCGCATCTGTAGGGCTTCTCGCCGCTGTGCGTCCTCTTGTGCCTCTCCATGTGGTACTTCTGGATGAAACGCATGTTGCACTGATCGCAGCTGAATGGCTTCTCTCCTGTCACATGACAAAACGCCACGGCTCAAGGTCACTGCAGGCCACGCGCGCCCGGACGAGGCCACTCGCCGCCACTCACCACTGTGGATCTTCTCGTGTCGCTGAAGGAGGTATTTCTGAATAAAACTCATGTTGCACTGGCTGCATCTGAAGGGTCTCTCACCTGAAACGAGAGCCACAGGTCCACCCGTTGGAACGCTGCTTCCTGACGCATTTAGCATTTAGCAGCTAATTCAAGGCAGAAACACAAGTGCAAAGGTTCCTGAACCAGCAGGAGGCTCTGGACACGAGGAGACGGGATCATCCACCAGCTCACAGGACAAGGAAGCGCTAACTCCTGCTAGCGGCGCGTCCTGGACGTCACTGCTGACTCAAGGATCGCAATATTTTTAACACGCCTATTTTTAATGTGAGGATGCCGCAGCACCAGCTGATGTTACACGGGGCGGTGTTGTAACACTGGTGTAAATGGGAGGGGGGTGCTAAAGGCGGCAGGCTCGTGGCGATACCTGTGTGAATGAGAACATGTCTGCGCAGGTGATAGGAGCTCCTGAAGGACGCCGAGCAGTGCTCACACATGTGAGGTTTGCTCCCCGGGGACAGACTGCATCCATCTGCATCCAGCATGAGCGATTGCTGCCAAAAGAGGAGAAATTCACAAACACTCCGGCAAGACGGACCTGGAATGTGAGCGCAGCTGGATAATGAACAACTACGCCCGACAAACCTTTGCTTCGCTTCTTCTCTTTCTGGGTTTTCCCTCCTGTCCATCACCGTTTGACCTCCGACCTTTGCTCCCAGCGGGCTCCTTCACTAACTGACTCGGCAGCTGCGAGGATGACAAAGGAGGCAGGAGACGGCCATGAGAGCGAGCGCCGACTGTTGAAACAGCTCCGCTGCAGGTCAGAGGTCGCGGCTGCGCCGCTCGGCCCGAAAAACCGCGTCCAAGTTTAAGTCTGCAGCCGCCGCAGGACTTTAGGATTCCACACGCGGAGAAACGGAGACGCTAGCTGCCGTCTTGTGACCTCTGATGCCGGCCTATTGTCAGGAGAGCGTGGCGGTGTGTGTGTGTGTGTGTGCGTGTGTGTTTGCATTCGAGCCGCCACAAAGGCTGTTTAAATGGAGCCCAGCTCAAACAAGACAGCTGTCGGGAGGTTTTCATTCACCAGGCTGGATGACATCACTCTGTTCCAAAGAAAAGGGGGACCACAGAGGAGGAAGGGGGGGGTAGTTTAAGATGTGCATCTCAATCGGGGGGTAGATTTACGTCTCAGCTGGTTTCACACAAGCCCCGCCCCCTGCTCTCCTGCTCCCTTCTTTAAAAAAGATGCACCAAAGCCGTGATGGTTGCGTGCACACGCCGACCGCGTCAAATAAAGACCCGATTATCTGGAACCCGTCCGTCTAAAACCCTGCAGAGCATCCAGAAAGCCCAACAAGACCGAGGCCCTGGAAGCTAGACTTACCTGGCCCATGTTAAGGTCGTGGATCAGCAGGTTCTGGCTGTTGCTGGCTGGAATTCCCGGAAGTCCCGTGTTCTTCCCAGGGTAAACCAGCAGACAACTGTCCTGCTCAGACATATTCTCTTGCTTGATACCCATCGTGTGGACATAGTTCCCCGTGGACGCACAGCCCATGCGTCCACCCTGCGCGTCCATGCTGCAGTCGGGAGAATCTCGCTCCTTTTTCAGTATCATGTCCGCCGGCGGCAGGTCTTGCACCACGGAGTGGGCAGCCAGCCGCGTGAAGCTGGTCACCGGAGGAAGATGGCTGAACATGATCATGCCTGGGCCAAAGCTGGAGTCCATGCTCCCATTGGAGCGCAGGAATTCATTGCCTAGTTTGTCTTGGATGATGCTCATGGTGGCGCCGGCGGGCAGGACAACTACAAGGCGGCAATAAATATCATCCTGTGGAAGAAGACAGCAGCAGGTTAACCTGAAATATCAGTCTGGACTTAATTGTAGGAATCGGCGTCACATCCTCGGGTTTCGACACCGGAAGCTCGGTCGGATTATGGCCGACCAGCTGCGGGCTTCAGAAGGGCTACTTACTGTCCGAAACGCAGCAAAAGCAGCAGAGGTTCACCTCAGCAAAGCCCCCTGGCTCGGTTCCATGTGTAATACGAGCCAAAAGGTCACTGTGGCAGCAAAGGTAGACGCAACAGAAGATGGGGAATGGGAGGATTAAAATAGTATGTTAATCTGTTAGATGGTGCTGCCTGACCCAGTCATCCTATTTGTATGAGCTTATCTGCCAATGCGAGCTGGGCAGCCTGCATCAGAGACTGAGCAATTAGCGGCTGACACCAGCATGGAGAGTCCTGGAAAGACGGCTTCATCCAGCGAGCTGTGGGCTCCCTGGAGGAACCTTTTACACCCAAAGCCGAGGGAAAAACTACAGGAGAGGCGCCCGGTGTGTGCCGCTGCATTTAAAGCAGCTACAACTGACAAATATCCGAGCAGAAACTTAAATTCTGCAGAGGTTGCAACGTGCAAAATGTCCAAATGTCCTCATCCCTGCCGGTGCGTTAGCAGCTAACCACAAGTCAGCGTGAACAAAACACGGGAGCAAAGCGATCCAGACCCACGATCTTCACCTTTTCTCCTAAGATGAACACAATCGGTGCAGGGTAGTTTTCTGTGATCTGGGCGCATTCGTGCAAAGCACAGGCTGGCTGGCTAGCCCTTTAGCCTAATAGCTAACCTGGCTAACCAGTCTTACGGGGCCCTTTGTGATGGATCGGGCAATAATTAATACGGCCGTGCAATAACAGCAGCAGATCTGCATGGATGAACACACAAAAACAACCTGCAAATGTGGCCAGAAAAAACAATCAGCAAGAACAGCGAGGACACCCGGAAGGTTTAGAACTCGCAAAGCTTGGGAGTTTCCTACTTTTTAAAGTAGAATTCCGGATATTTCCGTGGCGATTAACGATGGAGAATCGGCAGGCAAGGCTGACTGACTGAGCGAGGTGCAGAAAATCCATCGTATTCTGCTCAGTGTCGCGCAGATAAAAACCGCAACTTTCGCCGCCTCTTAGAATGATGTTTTTACCTTCCATTGCCAACCTCCCCGCTTCTTTTCCCGGACAGAGGACAGGCTGGCTGAGTGATGTAGCGACAACACGCGTAACGCGTAAACAAACGGGCCACACAACTCCGCGGAACAATGATGCTCGTCCCATTAGCCCGACGGCTAACTTAGCGGCTAACTAGCAGTCGCCTCGGTGCGCCGCGCTTTGTTGTCCGGACTAAGTTGTCGGAGCTACTTCTACAACACGCTCGGCCTCAAAACAGCGAGACAAAAGTTGCTCTTACCGGCCCAGGACCATGACCCGCTGCTTTGACTCGCAGAGTTGCCCCTCAGCTGTGCGTCTCGGCGTCTAGAGCCCAAACATTGTTCTCCCGCAGCTGCTGGGTTCCTCCATCTTTCTTCGGCGCAAAGGATTCTGGGACTTGGAGGCGGCCGCGGGCGGTCGCACGAGAGCGGCGGATTTTCGGGATTAACGCTCCTTTTTTTACCCTGTAATGACCCTTACACAGCGACAAAAACAGAATAATTGTGGTTAGGAACGGCTGGAATACACAAAGAACGGGGTTTTTTAAGTATAGTTAAAGATTGACATTTTAAAAATTTAATGTGCAACAAATTCTGCAACATCACATATATATATATATATGTATTTTTTTATTTTTTTTTTAAATTTCGATTAACGTAGATAGATTTTAAACTTTCTTTTAAAAGTTCTTTGTTTAAATATTTTAAACAATATAGGTAATATGAGATAAAAACACAGAAATATAGATTTAAAAAAACCTCATCCAAGTTTTAATTTATTAAGAGTAAAATACAATACTTACACGCCTAATTCGGAACTTTTAAAGATTTAAACGCAAAAAAGCATGCCCTCTTTTGGAATCCGTGCTGATTAATGGGTCCTATGACAAAGGAGGTTATCAATCCCGACTCCTCATAAATAATTCATCCCGTGCAGCGCTTCTTTGTTGGGATGAGGAGTGTGTGACAGATGGCCATTTTGGCCGTCCACACTAATACTCAATTGTTACCAGGATCACCGTGCTGCTCCACCCCCCCCCCCCCCCCTTCCCTTAACACGTCACACGTTACTAAACATGCCAACATGGGCTTGATAACACCAGGACATCATGTTCTGAGGAATGTGGTTATTTACACATTTGGATTTTAACGTCAACCAACATGGGTCTGTGATTAGCAGCGCCATTAAAATGGCTAGACTCCACAGGGAGAGAGGGTAAAATGAAGCTTTAGACTTCAGGGAAGAGAGGGAAGAAATCCAGGAACCATCCAGTGACGTCGTCATCCAAGGCCCAGATCGATACAAAGCCATCAGCTGAATGCTGTTGACAGAAGATCGATGGAAGCGGGAAACATCTCAAATCAGAACGGCTTTGCATTTTCACCTAAATGATCAATAAGTTGGGTTTTTTGTTTGTTTGTTTGTTTGTTTGTTTGTTTGTTCCATGAACAGAAGCATCACAGCGACGTCAGAACCCACCCAATAAGATCGCTGCCCGCTCGATGAGACATGTTGTTAGTCTTTCCAGCAGAGGGCAGAATTTCACAAAGAGCGCAGAGATTCTCCTTCAGGATCACTAATTATTTAATTAGAGGACCAGCGGTGAAATGGGTAACTAATTAATTATTTATTTCGATTAAAAAAAAATCAAAAATACAGCCAGATGATCGACCTCTTTCTCACAACCTCACAATCTACGAACGAGTATTGCGTAACTCCCCAGTTTTATCCGTCCAGGTCTGATCCACCATCTCTCTCTCTCTCTCTCTCTCTCCCTCTCTCTCTCTTTCACACGCACGCACGCACGGACACGCGCAGCCAGCAGAAGCCCTGGATGGTCCACGGCTCCCCGTATATCGCTCGGCTGGTGAGCAGCACGGCAGTCAGCGTGGAGTCTGAGCCAAGTAACTGGACAACTGCTCTTACTTTACAATAAACGGATCGTATCAGTGCACCTTGGTTACTGTTTTGTTTCTTTGTTTGTTTTGATTGGTTTTGTTTTAATTTTTTGGAAAATCTAGAATTTAGTGCGCGCGCGTAAATGTGACCATGGCACAATTTACGCACTGCAGGAAGAGGGTGTTTCGGAGACTCAAATAAACTAAAAAATGGATTAAAAGGCAGGTGATTTACCGGTGCCGTAAGTAGAGCTCAAATGGCTGCACTTCGTAGAAAATTTGGCGAAGACTACCAGGTGGTGAACACCAACCGGCCGACCCCTTTCTCCGCGCCAGTCAAGAAGAAACGGCAGCGTTTCGTGGACAAGAACGGTCGTTGCAACGTGCAGCACGGGAACCTCGGCGGGGAGACCAGCAGATATCTGTCCGACCTCTTCACCACCCTGGTAGACCTGAAGTGGCGGTGGAATCTGCTCATCTTCATCCTAACTTACACCATCGCCTGGCTGGTGATGGCTTCCATGTGGTGGATCATCGCTTATATCAGAGGAGACCTGAACCACGGCCACGACCAGGACTACACTCCCTGCGTGGCAAATGTTTACAACTTTCCCTCAGCTTTTCTCTTTTTCATCGAGACCGAAGCCACGATCGGATACGGCCACCGGTACATCACGGAGAAGTGCCCGGAGGGCATCATCCTCTTCCTCTTCCAGTCGCTGCTGGGCTCCATCGTTGACGCTTTCCTCATCGGCTGCATGTTCATAAAAATGTCCCAACCGAAGAAGCGCGCAGAGACGCTCATGTTCAGTCAGGATGCGGTCATTTCTCAGCGAGACGGAAAACTGTGCCTCATGTTCCGGGTGGGCAACCTGCGGAACAGCCACATGGTGTCCGCCCAGATCAGGTGTAAGCTCATAAAGGTAAGCTCGAGCTTTGGACGTGGAGGGCAAACGCAGAAAGTGGGATGAAAAAAAGCACAATGGCAGCTGGGAGCTTTGAACAGGAAGTCACATGTAGACTTTACGTTTCAAGAGAGCTGGTTTAAGACCAAGTTAGCCATGACATAATCCCCTTTGCAGGCTGCTGGGGGGCAGCCAGGTGCACGCCAAAGCCCTGAGATAAAGAGGGGTCTTTGTGTTGTCCGGATGGGTCCTGGCATCAGTTTCCTCCAGACAGCAGCGCCTGGAGCGAGAGCTGCAGGTGTGACAGGAGAACGGGCACATGAGCAGACCCCAGTGAAGGAGCACCCGTGGGAGACACTCAACTCGCGCTCGTCATTCTCAAAGCTCCACCTGAGCCATGGTGGTGAACTCAGAGGGAAAAGAAAACATCTAAAAACAAACAAGCGCTGTGATAATTACTACGAGCTAGACGAGCCATGGTGTTATCCTCCTAATGGAGCTCCTCTCATCCACGTCTATGTTCAACGTGTAAAATGGGCCATAAAGGAGACAAACGGCCTCCGAGAAGTGCTTGGAGCTTGTTTATGTGCCTTCCCCCCTGCACGGCCACAACCGAGCACATCCACGGCCAGCTTAATGATGCGTGGCTGCAGGCAGGCAGAGGGGAGGCAGGGGGGAGGCCGGAGGAAGCACCCAGCCCCGAAAGGATGTTCCATTTCCAGGGCGTGCTGGAAAAAAACAACATGCAGGACAATCCCCAAAAGTAAGGCAGCGTTTTCCTTCCCAGCCAGGAAGCTTGAGATATCTGTGCTGAATTCTGCCTTTTCCAGGCTCTGTGAGGACTGCAGAGCCCTTTTAGGGCTGCTTCAGGGCGTCGTGCTCAAACTTGTTCTTTCTCTTCAAAGGTTCCCTGACTGAGACCCTGGGACCAGCTTTGCAGAAACAAAAACTATTTGTATAATAAGTCATTGTTTACTAGGAGAACTGCTGTTGGGCTGTACTTTAGATGTTCCCAGCTCTGGATGACGCTGTTAAACGCCCCCCTGAATCTGCAGTCCCCCCGCAGAGATGTTGGTGGTGCTGTTGAACTGCAGCCCCCTCAGTCACGCGTCAAAAATCCCGAGAAGAATCACTTTTGACCGAACGTGCGACTCGATGTGTGGCCGAGTTCAGCTGCAGCTGGATCTGCTCCTGAATAAAGATCAGCTTTGACCACCTGCCCGATCAGCTCCTGCAGGAAATCTCACAGGAAAAGTCCAAATCCATCACTTCTAGCTTAAAAACTGTAGCTACGTGTGTTTTCTCTGCCCAGAATTGGAGTGACAAATCCTATTTTTCACAAGTTTTAACACATTTCCACCTTCTGTGCTGCTCAGACGCTGGGGTTTTTACCCGGTTAGCAGTCTGGAGCCAGAGTAGCTGCTGCTGACATGGAGGGATGGCGCATGAGGCAGGATGGAGCTGCCGCTTGGTGAAACCACCACCGTGGCGTTACAGCCAGGGAGGGGAGAAACGGACACAGAAGGAATTTATCCTGCAGCCACAATTACTGTGAGAGGTCAACAGCACGTGCCACAGATCTCATGGTTTCCATTGTACGAGGGGGGGCTTTTATTTCCGATACGTACAATCGGGTCTCGGATCTGCTCTACACGCAGGAATCGGGAGAACGAGGATTGATTTCCGCCGGTTTCCTAATAAGAATAGAGATGCAATTATGTTATCAGGCTGCTGGAGAAGCCCTGCAGTCACAGGGACAGAGCCACTCCCGATCCCTGCACAAGTCCGCTCTGCTTTTGAATAATTCTGCCTGTTAACAATACTGAACAGAAACCAGGAAAAGCCGCCCGAGGCAGCGCAGTTGCAGCAACGCATGTTTTGACCGAGAAGCATCGGTGCATCGACTCTGCCAGCGGGTCTGCTGTCGCGCCGAGGAAACACTTTCCAAAGAGGAGGGATGTAGCGGGAACGTCAGGTCCCAGATTCCCAGAATATCCCAAGAGTCAGACGACTGTTGCTGTGGAACAGTGAAGAAGGTCCAGATAGAAGATTTGGTGGCAGCCAAACCCTGTCCTCCACTAAACCAACCAGCCCAACTAAACGTTGGGCTGGTTGGAATCTCCCAGTAGACAGAATGCAAAATTCCAGTCGAATCACCGGTTCTGCCGGTCGATCCGACCGCCTGCAGACCGCTTTCTGGCTGCTGATTGATGAAGGTGCAGCACAGAGTGGAGTGGAGTGGCGAGACCAGGCCGCTCCACTCCTAATCATTTTTATTTATCACCTGTCTTCATCCATGAGCATCATTCACACCGAAACCTTCATTTGGTGGCCTGAAACAAAACCTCGAGGTCTTTCTCCTGTTAATGCGCAGCTGACAGGTTCACTGGCCCGGATCAGAGTTCCTCTGATTCTTTCTCCCCCCCCACTGTCCCCAGAAGGGAAATTAATAAACAGCTATCAGGAGCAAAGGCTGTGAGATGCAGGCAAAAACAACAGAATCTTGGCCTGGATAAAAGTGGGAGAGCTCCAGCGCGCCATTTTATCTAAAGTAACAGAAAAGCAGAATCTTTCGGAACCCACACGGAGGAACGAAGCCAAACCACATCCAGCAGCGCTAAAACTCTAAACCACGAGTGAACAATTCCATCGTAAATCTACCCTCCGTCTTACTGATATTCATAGACGGTAAAAATAGGAGGCGGCGTTTTCTGGCAATGCAAAGCGTGTTTACTCTCACTTCATTCACAGTTTGCTTCTCACATAAACTATAAGGAGAAGTCTCTGCGAGGTCAGGATGAAGCCGGATGGGAATTTCAGGGAAGGTCGACGGCGCCGCAGACGGGGGCTCGCAAACAGCCTCTTCCCCGCAGCAGGCCCGCTGTCGCACACCCGCTTTAGCTGCGGTTCAGGCTAAAGTTCACTCAAAGCCTCAGCCAACGACTGTTTTCTTCGCCTGCTGATGACTGTCGGAGGGAAAAGTGCCTTCGAGGGAACCGTGTTGATTATTTTAGGATCTACAGAAAGAACAAAAGACCTAGAAATGGGAAAAAAAGGTTGTAGAAAGGGGGCGGAGGTGTGTGTGGGAGATTGTTACGAAGCTGTGTGTAGCTGAGGATGCGTGTGTGTGTGTGTGTGTGTGTCTAAGTGTGGGTGGGTGAATGGCTGTTGCCTGACGCATCCCAATTATTGTTGGAGGTTAAAAAAAGAGGCTGGGAAATTAATGTGGCGAGTTTTGCTGCTTTAGAAACAAAGTTTACCGAGTGTGAAGCGAGATGGCGATTCCAGCCAAAGATGCATCCATCTTCAACCCTTTTATGGGGTCAGATTCTGTCATTTCAGCCAATTTACGAAACGTGAATCTGACCTCGGCCGGTAATAATTTCGATGTGGTTTAACTCATTCTGCTGTGAGCGCAGGAAGATGGATAAACTCAAACTGTTTAGACAGGAGGAGGAGAAAAGGTGAAGGGCCTGAACGTAGGTGGTCGATCAATCGCTTCTGCACCAGGAAACATGCCGGGCAGGTCCAAACGCAGCCGTCTGAAGGCTGCCTCATCAAACATCATTGATGTTTTTGTGAGGATTTGAGGTCTGATTATGCCGCAGCGTCTCCTGCTGTTTGTTGAAATTGTTTTTTTTTTTTCTTTCTTTTCCTTAGTCAACTCCGCTGTAATGCTGTTCTTCTTCTCATCGACTGTTTTTCAGTCCCGGCAGACGCCCGAGGGCGAGTTCCTGCCTCTGGACCAGTGTGAACTGGATGTGGGTTTTGGCACAGGTGCAGATCAGCTTTTTCTGGTATCCCCTCTCACCATCTGCCACGAGATCAACCCCAAGAGCCCTTTCTTTGACCTCTCCAAGCGCTCGCTCATGAACGAGCAGTTCGAGATCGTCGTCATCCTCGAGGGTATCGTGGAAACCACTGGTAAGCTCCAGAATTCCCTTTCACGCTTTTATACCATTTTCCCCCCAAATCCCGATGGTTGTCAGTGTTTCTCTTAATCTAAATGTAAATTCAGAATAATATTAACCCGCCTGATTCATTCTAATAGACACTGTGTGACATGTAATTTCCAAGTCTCTCAGCTGTGGACCGGAAAAAGAACACAGGTGGAGGACAGCCTAATTAAATCACAAAGGATGTTTTACTACTGCGGCGTCAGTTCAGGTCCACCCGGTGCATAATAAAAGCCCTCGGTCTCAGCAGCGTGTGACATTTTGGTGAAAGAGCTGAGAATTTAGCAGAAGTTCCAACCGGAAGATGTTGTTTTAAACCACAACCACATCCCTGAAGCCCGAAACTAGAAAACGTCAAATTCTTAGCTTTTCTGCCAACCATTTCCACAAAGACACTAAAGGATTCTTGGTGCAGAGGCGCGTGTCTCTTTACGGCAATGAAGCGAGGGAATCCCCATCGTGTCGCCCTCCATCTATCCCACCCTGTTAACCCCGACACATTAGGAGCGACCCCTGAACATCCCCCTGCCGCTGACGCCGCGCTTTAGCCGGCGAGTGTCTGTCCAAATTGGTCGAGCCTTCACCAGAATTGGCAGATCACCGATAGCCGCCAGCTGACGCTTCAGAGGCAACATCGATTCAGGAGAAGAGTGAAAAGATTAATTTCTTTACTTGATGACGTCTCAAGTCATCAGTGTTGATTTTCGAATGTCTTAAATACACACAGTTTATGTTTTTGCAGCTTGGAGTTCCCTGATGTGCAATTAATTCCTCCTGAAAATGATCAGGATAAAACGCAGGACTGCAATAAATCATTCTGTAAACAGCCGACGACGGCCAAGATTCTCACTTCAAATCTCCGTCAGGGAAGCATCTCTGTCTGCCAAAGCTCTGCGCCGTCGTGATGCGAGCTTTTACTTTGATGGGAGCTGCAGTAAGCATTAGCCAGCTGGTTCCACACCCAAACGACGCCTCAATAATGAAACAAATCTGGCTCCTGTCAGTCGCAGAGGATCGCTCTGGCGCGTCCCTGCTGTCTTCCACAGGCACACTCAGCAAAAAGGACTAATCCTCGCCAGGCGAGGGGGTGATTACGGATCGCAATGACCTCCCGTGTGAATGTAGAATGTCTGAAAGTATTCTGAAGATGGAGAACACGGAGCCTGGAAGAGTATCCAGCTAAGACATAACAGTCCCCTGATGGCCAGACTCTGGGATTCCAGATCTGGATCAGAGCCGGTATGGTCTTCTGGTCACAGGAGAGCCCGAAGAGGACATTTTCCAAGTCAAACAAAACAATACGACAGAAAAATGCTGGAAAATCGCAACACATCAGGAAGCAAAGCTCTTTTCTTCGAACCACTGATGCGGGAATGTTGGCAGGTGATGGCTAATTACGCTCATCAGACTAAAACCCTCTTTAGCGTTCTCGCTTGGAAATCATCGCAAATCCTGGTTTACGCATAGAAACAAACCCAAAACAAAGGAGGAGAACGCACAAAAACTTTCTCGGCTAAAGGATTTTATCTCACTGCTGTTACACTCTAGAACAAAGAATATAACCTTTTTTGGAGAAAGACAAAATGTTAAAGGAAATCTGTGGTAATGGACCATTTGGGAAAAAGTGGAGTCTCCCCTTTAGATTTACTATTAAAACAGTAGTTAAATCTTCCCAAAGGAATTCCTCCACATGAAATAAAGATCGAAATAACCGGAGTCAATGTTTTTTCTTTGCTTCCTGCTGAAGCCTTCTATTCATTCCGGGTTTTATGTCGTAGGTATGACCTGCCAGGCGCGGACATCGTACACCGAGGACGAGGTTTTATGGGGCCATCGTTTCCTGCCGGTCATGTCCCTGGAGGAAGGCTTCTTCAGGGTGGACTACTCTCAGTTCCACAGCACGTTCGAGGTGCCAACGCCGCCGCACAGCGTCAAGGAGCACGCAGAGAAAAACTCGCTGCCCTCGCCTCTGTCCACCCCCGTCCCCGCTTTACCTGAGTGCCACGCCGCCCGTCGGGACAGGGTGTTTTCTGTGGACTGTATCAGCACAGAGGAGGAAAGGGGCCACCAGGGCGGGACGGGGGGTCGCCTGCCCAGCAAGCTGCAGAGGATGAGCTCGTCCGGGAAGGAGGACCTGCAGAGGAAGGTGCTCCTGCTCAGCTCGCAGCACTCAGAGAAGGCCTGCAGCACGGGAGACCTGCCGCTGAAGCTCCAGCGCCTCAGCTCTTCCTCGGGGCCGGAGGCCGAGAATCGGCTGCAGCTCAAGTCCCTGAAGGTGGGCTTCGAACCCATGACTCAGTCTACCGGAGACCTGTACCAGCACAGCCTGGCTCCCACGCTGGCCCCCGCTCCGGCCCCCATGTACAGCCCCCTGCTCTCTGGCGCAGGAAGGCTGGAGGACAAGTTACCTGCGAAGCTGCGCAAGATGAACGCCGACCGCTGACCTCTGACCTCCGGCCAGGAGAGGAGGCGCTGAGCTGCCCCTAACTGCGGTGGTTCTGGTTAGGAAATCATGATTTAACCACCGCTGCTTTTGTCCTCTGGAACTACTGTGAGTTTGGGTCTCACAGGAGACGTTCACGCAGGCTTTGCTCCATCCAAAAAACCCCATCAACCACGATCATCCTGCAAGAAGATGTGCATGTCTACACTGATGTCATTGTTTCACGTTTGCAACCCTAGTCACGCTTATCTAAATGGAAATCATACTATGATAACAATAAAAGCGGTTTTGATCTTCCGGGTGTGGTTTTATTGTCAGAAGACTAAAAAGAGGCAAACGGATGACTTTTTTCTGATTTCTGTGATGGGGAAGAAAAGATCTGATTATTGCACTTCTAACCGGAGACAGGAGAAGAAAAGATTGCTGGAATCTAGTTAGATCTGCAGCCATCGATCCCATCTCTGTCTGACTCGCGACACTGAAACGGAATTAATTAATTGATAGAATCATGCATTTCATCAGCGGCGGTAACAAAGCAGCTCAGGTATTTGTCTGGCTGCGACACCAGCGCCGTGGCGACCGTAACAGCGACTACAGCAGCTCCAGGCAGAACAGCTTCCCGGCCCGGGAAGCTGGGAAAATCATATCTGTAATGATCCAGTTTAATCTACATCTACACGTCAAGCGGCAGCAGAGGAGAAAAAAAGTCAGGGCAAGCGTCTGATTGGTTGTCGGGTACTTCCACAATAGTTTCACGACCTCGTTTCGCTTGGATCAGAAGAAATTGGCCTCATATATTAGCTGTCAAGGCCCTTTACTGCAGAATTAACGTCATCATTCTCCAGGCAGCCGTGCAGTTACGGAGCTGCGGCTGCTGGCGCATGACAGCAGGAATTATTCCTCGCTCGCTGCCCGGGTGCAGCCGGGTGTTTGTCGCAGGGGTGGGCTGAGCGGGGCAACGCAGGAAGGAGGTGGAACAAAAGCAATTTAGGTCCGGAGAAATTCCCCCCTCCGAGAACCCAATTATGTCTCAGATGGGGAGGCAGGGCGATGAGGGCCATTTCTGCCCTGCTAATGGAGCCACGGAACATCCGTCTGTAATGATGGGGTTCTTTTCATTCTCTGGCTTCACTCGCTCACTCCCTCTAACACTCACATACACACACACACACACACACACTAGATTAAAAGTCCTTTCAAAGAGTGTGATTAAAAAGTAAAAGCGACTCTGAAGATCGATTTCAAAAAACGGATCGGAAAAGTTTCTTTTCTTTGCCAAAGCTTTGAAGTGAGGGATAAGAAGTGGAAAATAAGAGGAGTCTTTCCATCGACGGAGGAGTGTGTGCGCCTGACTCAGCCCGATAACATTTCATCTGAACACACGTCAGCGTGCGACAAGTACAATTTCACAGCAGAGGTGGTGTCAGAAAAACGATTTGCCCGGGAAGGAAAAGTGCTTACCGAGCACGGTGTCACCGTGGGAACGCAGCGTTCAGAGTGGAGAAGAACTGATAATGGAAAGACGAGCAGAGAGAAAAGAGGTACTACTCGTGTTCAGGTATGAGAGCCTTTCAGATCTTCGAATGATTCCACTCAGAAGATGGTCTGATGGACTAAAGAGGTGAGGGAGGTCAGGAAGCTTAAAGCCGCATTTCTGTCGCTGCCACCGACAGAAACCACAGATATTGATCTGCTGTGAACTAAAACCGCTAAAAATGAGAGACTCCGTCTTCTAATCCCTGCTGACAGAGACTTCTTGACTGATTATCTGAGGGTGCGAGCGTCGCAGCGAGTCGCAGGTCAGAGTTTAGTTGCAGCAGCCTGACGACTATCGATCAGTCAGGTAATCTTTAGCTTGGTTACATTAGGCAGAGCAATGAGACGGACGTCCCTGGAGGAGGATGTGAATGAGCTGCTCATCCCAGCAGCTCCTCCACATCTCACACACACACACACATACGCCAAAACACACATGCCCCCTGGGCAAGTATGACCATAATTTATGGGCGGAAAAGAAAAGAAATCGATGCAGCCAGCCTCTCATTTTACTCTGAATGTCAACAGCAGTCGCCTCGGCCGTAAAACACACATATTGTGATTTAAATGATGCGCAGGGAGACAACCGTCACTGGGATTTGCATCTCTGATTCCCGCGGGAATACTCCACCGCGTATAAGGAGGAATAAATCAAAGGCCTGCAGCTAACACACTGTTTTGATCAGTGGAGGATCTCAGGACTGCTGCACACACACACACACACACACACACACGAAGAACTAAAGAGGTTTTTAAAGAAGGAGCGAAAAAGAATTCTCTCTCTCTCACACACACACACAGAAACACACAAATGAATCCCATTGTTAGGATGAGAGTTCATGAAAGGCGTTGAGCAGTAAAATCTGTGTATGTGTTCGTGTGTGTGTGTGTGTGTGTGTGTGTCTCAGGATGTGTGTGTTCTTGTTTCTGCTGCACACTGAGGACCAAAGCATGTGTCCCTGTATGTGTGTGTCTGGGGCGCTTCAGTCAGGCACGTTTCACTTTTAGACACCATCGGTGATTAGCCATTAGGCTAATTAGCCGTTCATTCACAGTTGGTGCACCACAGTGCACAGAAAGAGCTCACTGTAGTCTTATTGATTCAGATGTACATCTACATCCTCTTTTTTTAAATCAGTATCTGTCAATTTTAGAGACAGAAGCAGCAGGAGGACTCCTCTCACCTTGTCTTGTGATTCATTATTAACAGTCCAGGTATTTTTAACCTGTGGCGATGTCACAGCCAGGGTCATTATGAGCACAAGAAAAAACTGTCTGGAGGTTATTTTGAGCTAGCTGGAGAGGTGACGGAGGGCTGCGGCATTGGCCATCAGAAAGACTGAAAGAAAAAAAACAAACATCATAGACAGGTAATCGCCACCTGTGCACCATCCACCCACAGCACGCTCCTAGCTGTGTCCCACTGAGTCTGGTGTGAAGGTGGCCAAACACAGCAACACCAGGCCCACAGAAGCAGATGGGACACACCCAACATCTGCCTGTCTGCCGCCGCCCAGCGAGGCTGGTAAGAGAAGCCCAGCACATTTTTAAACATTTCACACCCGTAAATTAATTAAAACGTCCCAGGGCTCCCGCGCCCAGGAGGACTCATACCATCCTCTTCAATTTGTCACCTCAGTAGACAACTTTGGTTTTTGTTGCTATAGATCAAGATGACTAGAAAACAAACATCCTTGTTTGTTTCCCAGTTTTCCTGATCACATACAGATTGAATTCCGTCTAATTACCATCTAATTATCCACACTTGTGCAAACGTTTCCAGGGGAAGACTTTCTGTGCTGCACGCCTTCCAGCTGCGGATGTGTGAGACACAAAGGAACATAAGACAAAGCACGATGGCCGCGTGCCAGACGCCGTTCTGCAAAGCGCTCGGGACAAAAAGGAACTCCGCATCAATTTCCAAGTTTAGATCTCTGACGGGCAGAAACGTTACTTTCAGCGTCAGCGTCTCGGTCGGCCATGTTGGCGATGCATTCAGGAGATGTCGGATTCTGTCTGATTGTTCTTCTGCTCGCTTTCTGTCATGTTTAGACCCGAGTCAAGGAGAAAGCACAGATCCCTCAGTGCTCTCCACCTCGTGCACCTTTTATGTTTTACCTCTTAACTCTGCTTTCATCTCGGTTGCCTGGCACTGTCTGTGGGTGGAAAACAATATTCTCTGTACACACAGCACAGATTCCCTCAGGGGGGTTGGCCTTCATACTTTCCTCCTTATTATTAGCAGCGTTATGTATTAGATGTGATTATATAAAATAAAACAGGAGGAGAAAGATGTGGGAAATACATTTCTTCAGATGTTTTTTCAGGGCTTAAGGGGAATTTTTTTTTTAATTGTTATTATTTTGGGCACAAATCGGGAGAAAAAATGACAATGTTTAACTGCAACAGCAGTCAGACATGTTTGCTAACTGTGCTAATGGCCTAGTTAGGCATCAGCGTGAAAATCATTTGATTCAGCAAAGTCTTTTCCGATGATCTCCAGTGGATGAGTTGGTGTTCATTTTCACAACATATGCCCAGAACGGCTGCCAGATTTTTGCAGCTCAACGTGAGAGGAGAACCAAAAAAAGAAAATAGTATGTTTGAGGCCCCGAGAGGCCTCCACGGTGTACGCCGCGGTGTTTGGAATCAGCTCCTTTAGAGTGAAGAAAGAGAAGATAAACTGGGTTCAGTTCCAAATGTAGCAGGAAACAAAAAAAGAGACCTAAAATATCTGCTTTTGTTTACACAAAGATGACCAGAACATCTCTTTTCTTAGGAAATGAAGTTTGACCTTCTCAGTAAAGTGGTTGTCTATTATTTTGGGGATTTTTTTAAACAGAGAAGCAAACAGTTGGTGCCTGACAGACGGACAGATGGCTCATCAGTGGGTCCGCTCCTCTGCCAGTCATGGCCAACATTCCCAGGGATGCAAACACACACACTCCTGATATATAATGAGCTCCTGGAAGACTTAACAAAGTGTGGAGCAGAAAGAAAGACTCTGGTCGTGGATCGTCTTTGTTCCATAAAACAAGGATTCCTAAATAAGAAGTGCTTCTCTGCTTTTGCCTCTGCTGCCGTGAGCTCTGATTTTCCTGCGTATTCGCTCTCTGTCGCCTAGAAACGGCGTGTTCCTGTTAAAAGAGTGGAAGTGTCAAAGAGAGGAGAGAGGCCAAAGTGTTACAGAAGTCTGCTGCCCCTCTGAGAATCTCCTCATTCTAATTTCCGAGAGCAGCATCAATCTGACTTAGTTTTTATTAGATGTTTTGTTTTGCTGTCATGCGGTTTGGTTTGATCTTTACGCCTCCATCGCTCCCGTGGAGAGGGCCACATCTGGGCCGAGGGCCTTCACTGTGGGAAGCCGGAGAGCCGTCAGAAGGGATTTCCGTACATTAGCCTTAATCTGTGCCGCTGATGTGTTGACAGACTCTAATTCGCGATAAGTAGTTAATAATGAGCAAAGATGACTGGTGTCGGCTCGTCTTTGCTGAGTTTAATTGTTGCAGTTGGATTTCACTTGGTTTCTCTAGTGACGCTAACTATCTGGGTGCCAAGCGTCGCCGTGACAACGGTTGTTTAGACACCAGAGGTCTCAGGGTCACTGTTTGGGTCGTGTCCCACCCAGGACAGAAGATTTCCTTCTGCTACTCTAATTTTGCACCAGAAACAACCAGCTGTGTTGCTTCCTCGCGTTTGCCCTCCTTTAATCAGATATTCAAAGCAGATCTGTAGTTTGAGTCCAAACTGCAGCCAAATTAAAGCCAACGCCGCCTTCAGCACGGCCCCTCCAAGAGACGGAGGAGAAGGTTCCCTGGCGGTGGTCCTGTCTGGTTTGTGGAGGGAGGGCTTTTGCGGTTCGCCCCGCCGGGCCAACAACGTCCTCCTTAAGCAACTCAACCGCAATATGTTTATCACCTCAGGAGTGGGAGCTGTCCCGGAGTGGTAGAATAAACACCAATTAGGCTGACTTACGAGCACGGGATGAAATATTTGCGCTCACGAGCGATGCCTCTTTTAAAATGAATGCTCCGTTCTGCAGAGGAGAACGCGATGCAGCGTGTTCTACAGCAGGGAACAAAAGGATCCTCTGCTCTGACGTGTAATAATGAAGCATTAATCATGTGACTTCGGCTCCGGACGCCGCTCAGCACGCGTGTCTGAGCCCCGCAAGTCCTGCGTTTATTAAGGATTGACAGTCACAAACGAGGAGGCAGGATGCACGCCGGCGCCTCAGACTGCGCCGAAGGACTGCCAGCATCGGGGGGAAGTGGGGGTGGGGGGCAGGCATCAATTTGTGTGGAGTGGGTGTGAGAGGGAGAGAAAAGCTTCTCTTTTACGGTTTTTACAGAGACATGGCCCCACAGAGACACGCTCTCTGAAACACTGCTCTAGCAAACTAAATCTGTCTCTTTCCTTTTGGTATTTGTCTCACAAATAAGCTTTTCCTCCTTTTTCGTAAAGGTGCAGCTAGAACAGAATTCATGCAGGATTAGTGGGGGTTTTTTTTTAAATTCAGGTTAGTTCAGAGGCGGGAATTTTATTTGCTGTAATTTTATTCCAGAGGTGTAAAACTGGACCTTTAGGCCAAATAACCCCAGGAGAGTCAGGATCACAGGTTAATACGGTTCTCCGTGTTCGCCACGTGGGCTCTGTGTGACCTTTGAGCAGCTCTTGGATGTCAATAAAGGGCCAACCCTGGTAATAATCCACACATGCATTTCTTTTTTTCTTTTATGTTGTCCTCTCACAGATACACACCCCTGTCTAATCTCTCCTTGAGATGACGGGATTAGCACTGCTGCAGCCGGTCCAAGAGCTGATATAAGCAGATGCTCCATCTAATTATGGCACCTGAGTGCCTCACACAGGTATATTAGGAAACGCATGGCCTTCAGGGACGATCCCTCTAAACGCAGCTATAGACACAAGCAGAAGATGTGTAAACGATGAGAATCCTGCCTCACACACACACACACACGCAGCTAAACCCGGCCGGTCATGGATCCCCTGGACATCATTTAAAAGAATGCCTCACTAGCTGCGCAAAGCAGCAAAACGAGCTGGGATATAAATAAATCCTGCCCATCTGTTTTAATCGCTCACTTCCAGCCTACCGGGGGCAAAGTGTCTGTGGCGGACTCAGTCCTGTTTACCGCCTGTTTGGCTCCTCGCGTCAACCACTTCAGCCCGCAGATAAGCTGAAACACAGTCCCGTCCGGCACAACGCGACCTGGCAGCCAATAATAACAGAGCCCCCCCCGCATGCCCCCGCCCTGAGTGTCAGTGGAGGGACATGTTCCACTTGACTGATGCAGAAAGCATCAGGTCGCCCAACCTCTCGGGTCTTCCGAGCACGACGCTGCCGTCCCCTCGGCAGAGGACGGCAGCAGGCAGCAGGATGGACAAACTGCGCCTGAGAGGTGGAGGAGTGGGAGGTGAACGCACACGTTTCTCCAACCACTCACGGCCCTGATGGACAATCGCATTTTCAAGCACTTCCTGTCCAGACCGGAGATGCGGCACATGATTGGTGATGGTAACTAAATCATCCCAGGGAGACGTTTACTCCAGGTGAAGTCACGGAACATCGTTTTTATGCTCGTAATGTCCATCCAGACCTGTCCTCCCTGACAGACGCAATGGGAGCATCTCCGAGCGCCGCTCTCCCACGCAGGCGTCCGCTGTCATCACTCCTCCCCGTGACGGCTTTATAATACACGTGCGGAGTCCTAAAAGCAGTCTCGCTCACCGACACCTTGGAGAGGCAGCAGATAGTGTCAGAAGAGCGGGATGGCTTCACTATCAGGACACTGAACTTCCTCCAGCTCTGTCCTGCAGCCGGGATGATAAGGCAGCTTAACTAGGTGGCACAAACGTGCCTGCGCACACATTTCCATGAAAACACCTGATAACTTTATTAAAAGTTTCCTTTGAAGCTCCAAAAATGAACCCTGTTTAAGTTGTAATGCGTGCATCAGGACAGACCATATTTTTGTTCACAGGTGGTTGGTTTTGGCGAAATGTAGCTATGCTATCAAGTTAGCGTCACCAGTCCATCTCCAGCCGCGGACGAGTGCGCAGCTTCCAGCAGAGTCACAGCTAGTCTTCATCTCTGTACGGTCCCACTTAGTCCCAGAACATTTTAACAGTGCCGGTAGAAAAAAAGTGTTTTCCGTCTGATGATTCACTCTGGTAATGATCGCTCTGAGGCGCATTCAGAGCCAGTCGGACACCCTCCGTTCATACGCTGTATATTGTATTGTATTCTAAAATTACTTCTTTGTTTTTGCCGAAACTTATATAACATTCCTCCAGGCTGCTCAATTACCGACAGTTTGGTTGCTTGTTCGACAGCTAGCTGAAAAAACAGCAGCTAACAACAGAAGGCAAACGCCCTTCGTGTCGACATTTTACAAAACTTTTGATTGCAGCAACAAACACACAAAAAAAAGAGTATAGCTCTCATTTTGGATGCCATTTCTCACCTTAACTGAGACAGGTTTTATTATATTCTCCAAATACTTTTAGAAAAAGCAAATTCACTTCTGTACTGGAGGACCACGCTGGTGTTGTTTCCATTATAGGGCTGAATGAAGAGCACCAGGGGTCATTCTCTTACTTTCCTGATATCGTGTGTAACCAGGCTGATGGTTATGAGACACTGTCGGTAGAGGAAGAAAAACGCCCGTGACAAATGGTCCATTTTTCCTATTCGCAGCTTCCACCGATGTGAAGAAAGGTAAATGGAAAGACGAGTGCACTTCTTTAGTGATGAAAGTGTAGGTTGTGTGTGTGTGTGTGTGTGTGTGTGTGTGTGTGTGGTTCGGCCTCACCTCAATGTTCAAGGACACCCTGGATCTGCGTTGTTGCAGCAGCTCATGCAACACTCACCATGGTGTCGGGATTCACACGTTTGCGAAGGAGTGCACGCCATGTGGAGGAGGTGGCAGATGAGGCAACGCAAGAGCTGGCGGACATCTACCCTGCACCCTACATCTGGACACACAAAAACACACTCTAATGAGAAGCTAAAGGTCAGATTAGCACATTTTTGCCTGTCGGTGATGCCCACAGCGACTGCTGGCCATGATGTTATCAGCGTGCCAAGCTGCCCAGCCGCTCGGGCCAGGGTCCCCTGCGGGCTCAACGGCTCCAAACAGACTTTTTATATCCCAGAAGTGTCATAACATTCAGGATTGTTCCTGAATTATTACAGAAAACCACAGGAAAAGGATCTGTATCTCTATTTTGACCCACGTTTCCGTCCATGTTTCCATCCTCTGATACGACAGGGGCGGGGCCACCTTCTCCTCCCAGAGATATATAATAATGCAGGGGGCCACAGTCTACTTGTGCTGGAGCATTGTGCCGTGCCGTGCCGTGCCGTGCCGAGCTGCAGGGCAGGATGTGGGGCACGAAATCAATTTCCTCTGTCGCCTCAGCCCGACCGGCTGCTCCCATGAAGTATAATCCTGCCATGACTTCTCAGTTAAAGACAACTTTAAAGTGTGTTTTCCCCCGTGACTTCCATCCCTGCCTTTCAAAAAGGGCTTAGGAGTAAAAATGACTTTCCAGCGACTGAAAAAGAATTTGTTTGGGGCGTCTGAGTGTTCAGGCTGGAAGCTGGGAGGTGTCTCAAATTAATTTAGTGTGCGTCGTTACAAACTTGCCGCATCGTTATGCTTGTTTAAAGTGTGTCCGCTGCGCTAATATAATTCAATCCCTGCAGGTTCTGTCTTTAATTAGAGAATCATTGGGCGAAAAATAACTTTTTCTGCCTCCTTCTGAGCCAAACGGAACGTTCGGGAGAGAAGGCCGGCGCGCTCCCTCAGGAGCGACAGACGTGATGAAAAGTAAAGCTAAGTGAGAAGAGAAGAGGAGGTGTGAATGAAATCCTGCCCCCCTCCAAATCCTCCCCGTGTGATGGATGACCCCTGACCCCTACTCAGACGCTCACACGCGGAGCGGCGGGATGATCGGGGTCACGGCGACAGCGGCTGAGGCGTCTCTCTGCCACACGAGTACCCGAGTGAAAATGAGACGATGACCCCGAGACGAAATAAGGTGCGAAGAAGCTCGAAAAGAGGGAGGAAAATAGTCTGTTCCGTCAGTTTCTCTGATTGGTGGCTCAATTGGAGGTTCATTGTCATGCGCGTCGGTGCTCTGCGCGGTTACCGAGGCGACATTTGACCCGTTTTGAAGCGCACGCTACTCCGAGGCGCTCGGAGAATAAGTAATCCCCTCCCTGACCTTCCACACCTCCCTCTGTTTGAGCAGCCCCTCCTCCCTGGCCCTGGCAAATGTTGCTATTAGCATTTTGGCATTTCCGCTGTCCTGCTTGAGCTTTAGCTCAAGTGCTTTGGAGACTTTTTAATCAAATTTATCGGCTGCTCGATAAATAAATGTTGAAAGAAAGAAAGAAAGAATTCAGGGACGTCAGAGAGGAGCAGGAGGGTGGATGTTTCTGCCTTCGAGCACATCCGCAGCGGATATTCTCAACATGCTGCCTGCCCTTTCCGGGAGGTCAAAAGCTCACTTTTCACTGATCTCATTACAGACAATGGCATTTCATTAGCTGGGATCTATCATAAAGCACATTATCTCCCCATCTGACGGAGTCTGTTCCTCACAGCCTCTCAGGCCGGCTGTAAATGATGGCTAATCTAATCCTGGAGCTCCGAGTGATGAGCGGAAAAAAAAAAGGAGGGATGTAAGGAGAGCGATGGCCACGAAACTTTCGATGCAAAGTTTTGTCTGTTGTTACGGAGTTTGAAAAGATTTGCATGAATGATTTTTGTCTGCGCGAGAACGAGGGGAGAATGAGATTGGCGAATAAGTGTAATTAAAAGAAAAACGGCTGCTAATTTCAACAGTTTTTGTTCTCAAATAAATAGCAAAAGAAAAAAAAAACCCCTCCACATTGAAGAGAAGAAACATCCAAAGTCCAATTTCTGGTTTAATTATGTGACTCACTGTGATACAGATTGATTTATTCTCTCTGTCTCTTTCTCACACACACACAAACACACACACCGAATCTCTTTCATCCTAGATTCAATACGTTCCTCTGTGACGCCTGAGAGGCTCTCCCGAGAGCTCCATGACAGCAGAGCCGGCGCGTTCGACCTTTCAACCCTTCCCACGTGTAGGAGGTGAGGGAACAGTTGATGTAGCGGCTAATTAACTCAATTAGAGCGCTGCCTCCTAATTATGCTAAAGGCCTCAGTCAACAATGGAAAAAATGATGCTGCCCTGATATTTTATTGCTCCTGGAATTAATAAACAAACGCAACAGATCATCTTTTAGATCATCAGATGGAGTTTTCAAGGCGGTACCTATAACTTCTATAATATTATAGATTATATAATAATCCTTTTGACCAGTGAGAAAAGTAGAGTTAATAGCTTCAGGAGCTCCGTCTGCTCGGTCTTTTATCCTTTCCCGCATATGAATCCGGACTGGCGGTGATATTAGTTGGATATCAGGAGGAGAGCGATGTGATTACCATGTCACCTCATCTCTATTTACGTGGAACTCGCACACTTTGCTATGCTAGGGGACACCGTAGCTCATATTTGCCTGATAATAACGTTCTTGTATAACTATTAGAAGTGGACGCAGATTAGATTCAACTCAATTAAATCTGACATCACAGTGGGGATAATTAGAATGATTTGATAGAAGGAAACTGCTTGTTACGTCATATAATCTACTTAATATTATCTTCTTAATTACCCAGAATACCTGATAATGCTAAGTCGATTTTTGGATGTTAGCCTATAGCTGCTGACTGTCTCATCTCAGGTTTTAGTTCAGGTGTCTGGTGTCAGAGAACCTCTCACTCTTCAGGTGTTGTACTGCTTCCAAGGCAGCACCCGCGACTGTAAAAATCTGTAAAAATCTCTTCTTCCTCGCTCCCCTGTCTCACCCGGCAGCTCTTATCACATAAAAGAAAGCAGAGAAACAGCGAGAAGATTAAAATCCTCATTCTGGAGAGCGCCGACTGTGAGTGAGACACGAGAGGACGGTTGGCTACGGATTACATCGCACGCCGTCTGAGGGTCCCACCAGCCGTAGCTGAAGGTGTTCAAAGGGCTTTAAAGGCTAAAGCCCGGAGAACAAAAGCACCTTTCTGAGACGTCCTCATTGACGTCTGGAGTCCATTTG
>CAAE01014987.1:572279-644788 GCA_000180735.1 Tetraodon nigroviridis
ACCCATGACTCAGTCTACCGGAGACCTGTACCAGCACAGCCTGGCTCCCACGCTGGCCCCCGCTCCGGCCCCCATGTACAGCCCCCTGCTCTCTGGCGCAGGAAGGCTGGAGGACAAGTTACCTGCGAACTGCGCAAGATGAACGCCGACCGCTGACCTCTGACCTCCGGCCAGGAGAGGAGGCGCTGAGCTGCCCCTAACTGCGGTGGTTCTGGTTAGGAAATCATGATTTAACCACCGCTGCTTTTGTCCTCTGGAACTACTGTGAGTTTGGGTCTCACAGGAGACGTTCACGCAGGCTTTGCTCCATCCAAAAAACCCCATCAACCACGATCATCCTGCAAGAAGATGTGCATGTCTACACTGATGTCATTGTTTCACGTTTGCAACCCTAGTCACGCTTATCTAAATAGAAATCATACTATGATAACAATAAAAGCGGTTTTGATCTTCCGGGTGTGGTTTTATTGTCAGAAGACTAAAAAGAGGCAAACGGATGACTTTTTTCTGATTTCTGTGATGGGGAAGAAAAGATCTGATTATTGCACTTCTAACCGGAGACAGGAGAAGAAAAGATTGCTGGAATCTAGTTAGATCTGCAGCCATCGATCCCATCTCTGTCTGACTCGCGACACTGAAACGGAATTAATTAATTGATAGAATCATGCATTTCATCAGCGGCGGTAACAAAGCAGCTCAGGTATTTGTCTGGCTGCGACACCAGCGCCGTGGCGACTGTAACAGCGACTACAGCAGCTCCAGGCAGAACAGCTTCCCGGCCCGGGAAGCTGAGAAAATCATATCTGTAATGATCCAGTTTAATCTACATCTACACGTCAAGCGGCAGCTGAGGAGAAAAAAAGTCAGGGCAAGCGTCTGATTGGTTGTCGGGTACTTCCACAATAGTTTCACGACCTCGTTTCGCTTGGGATCAGAAGAAATTGGCCTCATATATTAGCTGTCAAGGCCCTTTACTGCAGAATTAACGTCATCATTCTCCAGGCAGCCGTGCAGTTACGGAGCTGCGGGCTTCTGGCGCCTGACAGCAGGAATTATTCCTCGCTCGCTGCCCGGGTGCAGCCGGGTGTTTGTCGCAGGGGTGGGCTGAGCGGGGCAACGCAGGAAGGAGGTGGAACAAAAGCAATTTAGGTCCGGAGAAATTCCCCCCTCCGAGAACCCAATTATGTCTCAGATGGGGAGGCAGGGCGATGAGGGCCATTTCTGCCCTGCTAATGGAGCCAGGGAACATCCGTCTGTAATGATGGGGTTCTTTTCATTCTCTGCCTTCACTCGCTCACTCCCTCTAACACTCACATACACACACACACACACACACACTAGATTAAAAGTCCTTTCAAAGAGTGTGATTAAAAAGTAAAAGCGACTCTGAAGATCGATTTCAAAAAACGGATCGGAAAAGTTTCTTTTCTTTGCCAAAGCTTTGAAGTGAGGGATAAGAAGTGGAAAATAAGAGGAGTCTTTCCATCGACGGAGGAGTGTGTGCGCCTGACTCAGCCCGATAACATTTCATCTGAACACACGTCAGCGTGCGACAAGTACAATTTCACAGCAGAGGTGGTGTCAGAAAAACGATTTGCCCGGGAAGGAAAAGTGCTTACCGAGCACGGTGTCACCGTGGGAACGCAGCGTTCAGAGTGGAGAAGAACTGATAATGGAAAGACGAGCAGAGAGAAAAGAGGCACTACTCGTGTTCAGGTATGAGAGCCTTTCAGATCTTCGAATGATTCCACTCAGAAGATGGTCTGATGGACTAAAGAGGTGAGGGAGGTCAGGAAGCTTAAAGCCGCATTTCTGTCGCTGCCACCGACAGAAACCACAGATATTGATCTGCTGTGAACTAAAACCACTAAAAATGAGAGACTCCGTCTTCTAATCCCTGCTGACAGAGACTTCTTGACTGATTATCTGAGGGTGCGAGCGTCGCAGCGAGTCGCAGGTCAGAGTTTAGTTGCAGCAGCCTGACGACTATCGATCAGTCAGGTAATCTTTAGCTTGGTTACATTAGGCAGAGCAATGAGACGGACGTCCCTGGAGGAGGATGTGAATGAGCTGCTCATCCCAGCAGCTCCTCCACATCTCACACACACACACACATACGCCAAAACACACATGCCCCCTGGGCAAGTATGACCATAATTTATGGGCGGAAAAGAAAAGAAATCGATGCAGCCAGCCTCTCATTTTACTCTGAATGTCAACAGCAGTCGCCTCGGCCGTAAAACACACATATTGTGATTTAAATGATGCGCAGGGAGACAACCCGTCACTGGGATTTGCATCTCTGATTCCCGCGGGAATACTCCACCGCGTATAAGGAGGAATAAATCAAAGGCCTGCAGCTAACACACTGTTTTGATCAGTGGAGGATCTCAGGACTGCTGCACACACACACACACACACACACACACACGAAGAACTAAAGAGGTTTTTAAAGAAGGAGCGAAAAAGAATTCTCTCTCTCTCACACACACACACAGAAACACACAAATGAATCCCATTGTTAGGATGAGAGTTCATGAAAGGCGTTGAGCAGTAAAATCTGTGTATGTGTTCGTGTGTGTGTGTGTGTGTGTGTGTGTCTCAGGATGTGTGTGTTCTTGTTTCTGCTGCACACTGAGGACCAAAGCATGTGTCCCTGTATGTGTGTGTCTGGGGCGCTTCAGTCAGGCACGTTTCACTTTTAGACACCATCGGTGATTAGCCATTAGGCTAATTAGCCGTTCATTCACAGTTGGTGCACCACAGTGCACAGAAAGAGCTCACTGTAGTCTTATTGATTCAGATGTACATCTACATCCTCTTTTTTTAAATCAGTATCTGTCAATTTTAGAGACAGAAGCAGCAGGAGGACTCCTCTCACCTTGTCTTGTGATTCATTATTAACAGTCCAGGTATTTTTAACCTGTGGCGATGTCACAGCCAGGGTCATTATGAGCACAAGAAAAAACTGTCTGGAGGTTATTTTGAGCTAGCTGGAGAGGTGACGGAGGGCTGCGGCATTGGCCATCAGAAAGACTGAAAGAAAAAAAACAAACATCATAGACAGGTAATCGCCACCTGTGCACCATCCACCCACAGCACGCTCCTAGCTGTGTCCCACTGAGTCTGGTGTGAAGGTGGCCAAACACAGCAACACCAGGCCCACAGAAGCAGATGGGACACACCCAACATCTGCCTGTCTGCCGCCGCCCAGCGAGGCTGGTAAGAGAAGCCCAGCACATTTTTAAACATTTCACACCCGTAAATTAATTAAAACGTCCCAGGGCTCCCGCGCCCAGGAGGACTCATACCATCCTCTTCAATTTGTCACCTCAGTAGACAACTTTGGTTTTTGTTGCTATAGATCAAGATGACTAGAAAACAAACATCCTTGTTTGTTTCCCAGTTTTCCTGATCACATACAGATTGAATTCCGTCTAATTACCATCTAATTATCCACACTTGTGCAAACGTTTCCAGGGGAAGACTTTCTGTGCTGCACGCCTTCCAGCTGCGGATGTGTGAGACACAAAGGAACATAAGACAAAGCACGATGGCCGCGTGCCAGACGCCGTTCTGCAAAGCGCTCGGGACAAAAAGGAACTCCGCATCAATTTCCAAGTTTAGATCTCTGACGGGCAGAAACGTTACTTTCAGCGTCAGCGTCTCGGTCGGCCATGTTGGCGATGCATTCAGGAGATGTCGGATTCTGTCTGATTGTTCTTCTGCTCGCTTTCTGTCATGTTTAGACCCGAGTCAAGGAGAAAGCACAGATCCCTCAGTGCTCTCCACCTCGTGCACCTTTTATGTTTTACCTCTTAACTCTGCTTTCATCTCGGTTGCCTGGCACTGTCTGTGGGTGGAAAACAATATTCTCTGTACACACAGCACAGATTCCCTCAGGGGGGTTGGCCTTCATACTTTCCTCCTTATTATTAGCAGCGTTATGTATTAGATGTGATTATATAAAATAAAACAGGAGGAGAAAGATGTGGGAAATACATTTCTTCAGATGTTTTTTCAGGGCTTAAGGGGAATTTTTTTTTTAATTGTTATTATTTTGGGCACAAATCGGGAGAAAAAATGACAATGTTTAACTGCAACAGCAGTCAGACATGTTTGCTAACTGTGCTAATGGCCTAGTTAGGCATCAGCGTGAAAATCATTTGATTCAGCAAAGTCTTTTCCGATGATCTCCAGTGGATGAGTTGGTGTTCATTTTCACAACATATGCCCAGAACGGCTGCCAGATTTTTGCAGCTCAACGTGAGAGGAGAACCAAAAAAAGAAAATAGTATGTTTGAGGCCCCGAGAGGCCTCCACGGTGTACGCCGCGGTGTTTGGAATCAGCTCCTTTAGAGTGGAGAAAGAGAAGATAAACTGGGTTCAGTTCCAAATGTAGCAGGAAACAAAAAAAGAGACCTAAAATATCTGCTTTTGTTTACACAAAGATGACCAGAACATCTCTTTTCTTAGGAAATGAAGTTTGACCTTCTCAGTAAAGTGGTTGTCTATTATTTTGGGGATTTTTTTAAACAGAGAAGCAAACAGTTGGTGCCTGACAGACGGACAGATGGCTCATCAGAGGGTCCGCTCCTCTGCCAGTCATGGCCAACATTCCCAGGGATGCAAACACACACATTCCTGATATATAATGAGCTCCTGGAAGACTTAACAAAGTGTGGAGCAGAAAGAAAGACTCTGGTCGTGGATCGTCTTTGTTCCATAAAACAAGGATTCCTAAATAAGAAGTGCTTCTCTGCTTTTGCCTCTGCTGCCGTGAGCTCTGATTTTCCTGCGTATTCGCTCTCTGTCGCCTAGAAACGGCGTGTTCCTGTTAAAAGAGTGGAAGTGTCAAAGAGAGGAGAGAGGCCAAAGTGTTACAGAAGTCTGCTGCCCCTCTGAGAATCTCCTCATTCTAATTTCCGAGAGCAGCATCAATCTGACTTAGTTTTTATTAGATGTTTTGTTTTGCTGTCATGCGGTTTGGTTTGATCTTTACGCCTCCATCGCTCCCGTGGAGAGGGCCACATCTGGGCCGAGGGCCTTCACTGTGGGAAGCCGGAGAGCCGTCAGAAGGGATTTCCGTACATTAGCCTTAATCTGTGCCGCTGATGTGTTGACAGACTCTAATTCGCGATAAGTAGTTAATAATGAGCAAAGATGACTGGTGTCGGCTCGTCTTTGCTGAGTTTAATTGTTGCAGTTGGATTTCACTTGGTTTCTCTAGTGACGCTAACTATCTGGGTGCCAAGCGTCGCCGTGACAACGGTTGTTTAGACACTTGGGCTGAGTGGTCAGAAACGCCGAATTAACGTGAACTCAGCTGTTTGTGCCCTGCGCCGACCTTTTCTGGGCAGGTCACATGACCTCAGCCCGTGGAAGACACCCTCAGCTGACACCAGAGGTCTCAGGGTCACTGTTTGGGTCGTGTCCCACCCAGGACAGAAGATTTCCTTCTGCTACTCTAATTTTGCACCAGAAACAACCAGCTGTGTTGCTTCCTCGCGTTTGCCCTCCTTTAATCAGATATTCAAAGCAGATCTGTAGTTTGAGTCCAAACTGCAGCCAAATTAAAGCCAACGGCGCCTTCAGCACGGCCCCTCCAAGAGAAGGAGGAGAAGGTTCCCTGACGGTGGTCCTGTCTGGTTTGTGGAGGGAGGGCTTTTGCGGTTCGCCCCGCCGGGCCAACAACGTCCTCCTTAAGCAACTCAACCGCAATATGTTTATCACCTCAGGAGTGGGAGCTGTCCCGGAGTGGTAGAATAAACACCAATTAGGCTGACTTACGAGCACGGGATGAAATATTTGCGCTCGCGAGCGATGCCTCTTTTAAAATGAATGCTCCGTTCTGCAGAGGAGAACGCGATGCAGCGTGTTCTACAGCAGGGAACAAAAGGATCCTCTGCTCTGACGTGTAATAATGAAGCATTAATCATGTGACTTCGGCTCCGGACGCCGCTCAGCACGCGTGTCTGAGCCCCGCAAGTCCTGCGTTTATTAAGGATTGACAGTCACAAACGAGGAGGCAGGATGCACGCCGGCGCCTCAGACTGCGCCGAAGGACTGCCAGCATCGGGGGGAAGTGGGGGTGGGGGGCAGGCATCAATTTGTGTGGAGTGGGTGTGAGAGGGAGAGAAAAGCTTCTCTTTTACGGTTTTTACAGAGACATGGCCCCACAGAGACACGCTCTCTGAAACACTGCTCTAGCAAACTAAATCTGTCTCTTTCCTTTTGGTATTTGTCTCACAAATAAGCTTTTCCTCCTTTTTCGTAAAGGTGCAGCTAGAACAGAATTCATGCAGGATTAGTGGGGTTTTTTTTTTAAATTCAGGTTAGTTCAGAGGCGGGAATTTTATTTGCTGTAATTTTATTCCAGAGGTGTAAAACTGGACCTTTAGGCCAAATAACCCCAGGAGAGTCAGGATCACAGGTTAATACGGTTCTCCGTGTTCGCCACGTGGGCTCTGTGTGACCTTTGAGCAGCTCTTGGATGTCAATAAAGGGCCAACCCTGGTAATAATCCACACATGCATTTCTTTTTTTCTTTTATGTTGTCCTCTCACAGATACACACCCCTGTCTAATCTCTCCTTGAGATGACGGGATTAGCACTGCTGCAGCCGGTCCAAGAGCTGATATAAGCAGATGCTCCATCTAATTATGGCACCTGAGTGCCTCACACAGGTATATTAGGAAACGCATGGCCTTCAGGGACGATCCCTCTAAACGCAGCTATAGACACAAGCAGAAGATGTGTAAACGATGAGAATCCTGCCTCACACACACACACACACGCAGCTAAACCCGGCCGGTCATGGATCCCCTGGACATCATTTAAAAGAATGCCTCACTAGCTGCGCAAAGCAGCAAAACGAGCTGGGATATAAATAAATCCTGCCCATCTGTTTTAATCGCTCACTTCCAGCCTACCGGGGGCAAAGTGTCTGTGGCGGACTCAGTCCTGTTTACCGCCTGTTTGGCTCCTCGCGTCAACCACTTCAGCCCGCAGATAAGCTGAAACACAGTCCCGTCCGGCACAACGCGACCTGGCAGCCAATAATAACAGAGCCCCCCCCGCATGCCCCCGCCCTGAGTGTCAGTGGAGGGACATGTTCCACTTGACTGATGCAGAAAGCATCAGGTCGCCCAACCTCTCGGGTCTTCCGAGCACGACGCTGCCGTCCCCTCGGCAGAGGACGGCAGCAGGCAGCAGGATGGACAAACTGCGCCTGAGAGGTGGAGGAGTGGGAGGTGAACGCACACGTTTCTCCAACCACTCACGGCCCTGATGGACAATCGCATTTTCAAGCACTTCCTGTCCAGACCGGAGATGCGGCACATGATTGGTGATGGTAACTAAATCATCCCAGGGAGACGTTTACTCCAGGTGAAGTCACGGAACATCGTTTTTATGCTCGTAATGTCCATCCAGACCTGTCCTCCCTGACAGACGCAATGGGAGCATCTCCGAGCGCCGCTCTCCCACGCAGGCGTCCGCTGTCATCACTCCTCCCCGTGACGGCTTTATAATACACGTGCGGAGTCCTAAAAGCAGTCTCGCTCACCGACACCTTGGAGAGGCAGCAGATAGTGTCAGAAGAGCGGGATGGCTTCACTATCAGGACACTGAACTTCCTCCAGCTCTGTCCTGCAGCCGGGATGATAAGGCAGCTTAACTAGGTGGCACAAACGTGCCTGCGCACACATTTCCATGAAAACACCTGATAACTTTATTAAAAGTTTCCTTTGAAGCTCCAAAAATGAACCCTGTTTAAGTTGTAATGCGTGCATCAGGACAGACCATATTTTTGTTCACAGGTGGTTGGTTTTGGCGAAATGTAGCTATGCTATCAAGTTAGCGTCACCAGTCCATCTCCAGCCGCGGACGAGTGCGCAGCTTCCAGCAGAGTCACAGCTAGTCTTCATCTCTGTACGGTCCCACTTAGTCCCAGAACATTTTAACAGTGCCGGTAGAAAAAAAGTGTTTTCCGTCTGATGATTCACTCTGGTAATGATCGCTCTGAGGCGCATTCAGAGCCAGTCGGACACCCTCCGTTCATACGCTGTATATTGTATTGTATTCTAAAATTACTTCTTTGTTTTTGCCGAAACTTATATAACATTCCTCCAGGCTGCTCAATTACCGACAGTTTGGTTGCTTGTTCGACAGCTAGCTGAAAAAACAGCAGCTAACAACAGAAGGCAAACGCCCTTCGTGTCGACATTTTACAAAACTTTTGATTGCAGCAACAAACACACAAAAAAAAGAGTATAGCTCTCGTTTTGGATGCCATTTCTCACCTTAACTGAGACAGGTTTTATTATATTCTCCAAATACTTTTAGAAAAAGCAAATTCACTTCTGTACTGGAGGACCACGCTGGTGTTGTTTCCATTATAGGGCTGAATGAAGAGCACCAGGGGTCATTTTCTTACTTTCCTGATATCGTGTGTAACCAGGCTGATGGTTATGAGACACTGTCGGTACAGGAAGAAAAACACCCGTGACAAATGGTCCATTTTTCCTATTCGCAGCTTCCACCGATGTGAAGAAAGGTAAATGGAAAGACGAGTGCACTTCTTTAGTGATGAAAGTGTAGGTTGTGTGTGTGTGTGTGTGTGTGTGTGTGTGTGTGTGGTTCGGCCTCACCTCAATGTTCAAGGACACCCTGGATCTGCGTTGTTGCAGCAGCTCATGCAACACTCACCATGGTGTCGGGATTCACACGTTTGCGAAGGAGTGCACGCCATGTGGAGGAGGTGGCAGATGAGGCAACGCAAGAGCTGGCGGACATCTACCCTGCACCCTACATCTGGACACACAAAAACACACTCTAATGAGAAGCTAAAGGTCAGATTAGCACATTTTTGCCTGTCGGTGATGCCCACAGCGACTGCTGGCCATGATGTTATCAGCGTGCCAAGCTGCCCAGCCGCTCGGGCCAGGGTCCCCTGCGGGCTCAACGGCTCCAAACAGACTTTTTATATCCCAGAAGTGTCATAACATTCAGGATTGTTCCTGAATTATTACAGAAAACCACAGGAAAAGGATCTGTATCTCTATTTTGACCCACGTTTCCGTCCATGTTTCCATCCTCTGATACGACAGGGGCGGGGCCACCTTCTCCTCCCAGAGATATATAATAATGCAGGGGGCCACAGTCTACTTGTGCTGGAGCATTGTGCCGTGCCGTGCCGTGCCGTGCCGAGCTGCAGGGCAGGATGTGGGGCACGAAATCAATTTCCTCTGTCGCCTCAGCCCGACCGGCTGCTCCCATGAAGTATAATCCTGCCATGACTTCTCAGTTAAAGACAACTTTAAAGTGTGTTTTCCCCCGTGACTTCCATCCCTGCCTTTCAAAAAGGGATTAGGAGTAAAAATGACTTTCCAGCGACTGAAAAAGAATTTGTTTGGGGCGTCTGAGTGTTCAGGCTGGAAGCTGGGAGGTGTCTCAAATTAATTTAGTGTGCGTCGTTACAAACTTGCCGCATCGTTATGCTTGTTTAAAGTGTGTCCGCTGCGCTAATATAATTCAATCCCTGCAGGTTCTGTCTTTAATTAGAGAATCATTGGGCGAAAAATAACTTTTTCTGCCTCCTTCTGAGCCAAACGGAACGTTCGGGAGAGAAGGCCGGCGCGCTCCCTCAGGAGCGACAGACGTGATGAAAAGTAAAGCTAAGTGAGAAGAGAAGAGGAGGTGTGAATGAAATCCTGCCCCCCTCCAAATCCTCCCCGTGTGATGGATGACCCCTGACCCCTACTCAGACGCTCACACGCGGGAGCGGCGGGATGATCGGGGTCACGGCGACAGCGGCTGAGGCGTCTCTCTGCCACACGAGTACCCGAGTGAAAATGAGACGATGACCCCGAGAAGAAATAAGGTGCGAAGAAGCTCAAAAAGAGGGAGGAAAATAGTCTGTTCCGTCAGTTTCTCTGATTGGTGGCTCAATTGGAGGTTCATTGTCATGCACGTCGGTGCTCTGCGCGGTTACCGAGGCGACATTTGACCCGTTTTGAAGCGCACGCTACTCCGAGGCGCTCGGAGAATGAGTAATCCCCTCCCTGACCTTCCACACCTCCCTCTGTTTGAGCAGCCCCTCCTCCCTGGCCCTGGCAAATGTTGCTATTAGCATTTTGGCATTTCCGCTGTCCTGCTTGAGCTTTAGCTCAAGTGCTTTGGAGACTTCTTAATCAAATTTATCGGCTGCTCGATAAATAAATGTTGAAAGAAAGAAAGAAAGAATTCAGGGACGTCAGAGAGGAGCAGGAGGGTGGATGTTTCTGCCTTCGAGCACATCCGCAGCGGATATTCTCAACATGCTGCCTGCCCTTTCCGGGAGGTCAAAAGCTCACTTTTCACTGATCTCATTACAGACAATGGCATTTCATTAGCTGGGATCTATCATAAAGCACATTATCTCCCCATCTGACGGAGTCTGTTCCTCACAGCCTCTCAGGCCGGCTGTAAATGATGGCTAATCTAATCCTGGAGCTCCGAGTGATGAGCGGAAAAAAAAAAGGAGGGATGTAAGGAGAGCGATGGCCACGAAACTTTCGATGCAAAGTTTTGTCTGTTGTTACGGAGTTTGAAAAGATTTGCATGAATGATTTTTGTCTGCGCGAGAAGGAGGGGAGAATGAGATTGGCGAATAAGTGTAATTAAAAGAAAAACGGCTGCTAATTTCAACAGTTTTTGTTCTCAAATAAATAGCAAAAGAAAAAAAAAAACCCTCCACATTGAAGAGAAGAAACATCCAAAGTCCAATTTCTGGTTTAATTATGTGACTCACTGTGATACAGATTGATTTATTCTCTCTGTCTCTTTCTCACACACACACAAACACACACACCGAATCTCTTTCATCCTAGATTCAATACGTTCCTCTGTGACGCCTGAGAGGCTCTCCCGAGAGCTCCATGACAGCAGAGCCGGCGCGTTCGACCTTTCAACCCTTCCCACGTGTAGGAGGTGAGGGAACAGTCGATGTAGCGGCTAATTAACTCAATTAGAGCGCTGCCTCCTAATTATGCTAAAGGCCTCAGTCAACAATGGAAAAAATGATGCTGCCCTGATATTTTATTGCTCCTGGAATTAATAAACAAACGCAACAGATCATCTTTTAGATCATCAGATGGAGTTTTCAAGGCGGTACCTATAACTTCTATAATATTATAGATTATATAATAATCCTTTTGACCAGTGAGAAAAGTAGAGTTAATAGCTTCAGGAGCTCCGTCTGCTCGGTCTTTTATCCTTTCCCGCATATGAATCCGGACTGGCGGTGATATTAGTTGGATATCAGGAGGAGAGCGATGTGATTACCATGTCACCTCATCTCTATTTACGTGGAACTCGCACACTTTGCTATGCTAGGGGACACCGTAGCTCATATTTGCCTGATAATAACGTTCTTGTATAACTATTAGAAGTGGACGCAGATTAGATTCAACTCAATTAAATCTGACATCACAGTGGGGATAATTAGAATGATTTGATAGAAGGAAACGGCTTGTTACGTCATATAATCTACTTAATATTATCTTCTTAATTACCCAGAATACCTGATAATGCTGAGTCGATTTTTGGATGTTAGCCTATAGCTGCCGACTCTCTCATCTCAGGTTTTAGTTCAGGTGTCTGGTGTCAGAGAACCTCTCACCTTTCAGGTGTTGTACTGCTTCCAAGGCAGCACCCGCGACTGTAAAAATCTGTAAAAATCTCTTCTTCCTGGCTCCCCTGTCTCACCCGGCAGCTCTTATCACATAAAAGAAAGCAGAGAAACAGCGAGAAGATTAAAATCCTCATTCTGGAGAGCGCCGACTGTGAGTGAGACACGAGAGGATGGTTGGCTACGGATTACATCGCACGCCGTCTGAGGGTCCCACCAGCCGTAGCTGAAGGTGTTCAAAGGGCTTTAAAGGCTAAAGCCCGGAGAACAAAAGCACCTTTCTGAGACGTCCTCATTGACGTCTGGAGTCCATTTGTCTGCTTTGTAGTCCTTTGATGTCTGATATTTCCAACGCCCCTGGCTCAGCACTACCTCTGATTGCCAATTATGGGTTCACGACGCTCAAGAAGAGTCTGGAGGGCTGAAGACACATAGAGCCGTTCCAGCATCCGCAGCGTCGGTACTGAAGCTAATGATGGAAACGCTTCTCTCTGCCAGCACTGATTACTTGAGGGTCTGGGCGGTGCTGAACTTGCTGCTGCCATGAATAAAACCGAGGAGACTGGAGGTGAATCTGCACAAATGGGCAGCAGGAAGCCAGAAAGACGGATGGATAATTAAACCCCAAATGCCCTGAGAGGACGACAAACACTTTATAACCATGAAATCAGATGGTATTCAGGCAGAAACACTGATCTAAAGATGTCTGTGAAGGTTCTCAGTCATCCAGGTCATAGTTATCTGAGAATAACTGATCTAAAGGTGTGTCGCTTGAAGGAGTTTGGAGCAAACCTCTTCTGCAGAATATCAGAAGACAATGATGATTCACGTTTGTCCCCTGCAGCGGCGATAAAACGTCTCATTCAGCATGAAAAAGGCCTCTGCTGCTCCGGCGCTGCCGGTTCAGCGCCACCTCCAAGTCCAGGAGCAATGATTCATGCAGGATGATCCGCTGTGGCCGGCGTAATTCATCACCAGGTGAGCTGGTGGGCCGAGCACAACGGCTCTCTGACAAATGGAAGCCCAGTAAAGATTAGCAGCTAGGAGGGAGGAAGGAGACGGCCGAGGCTGAGAACCACCACGTCGCCAATATCAATATTTATTGATCAATCTGTTTTCGGCTGCGTTGATTTCTGTAGCTCCAGTTCGAACACGTCAACAGCGCGATGTCCCAGATGGTCCGGCTTCATTTTTGTGTGCTAAAAAAACCCCCGAGGGACGTGAAGAAAACCGGTGAGAGGCGGGTGTGAATGACGGACACTGACGACGACGGAGGGTGAGAACAGACGGCCGCTGGAGGACAGATGTGGCGGTGGCGTCAGACACAGAACCCTTATAGAACACCCAGCAAACAAGATTTTGTGCTGCTTATTGGCAATTGATTTTGTTGCATTTCAACCCGCCTGACTCAGTTTTTTTAATTGGGTTATATAATAAAGGTGACAGGGAGGCAGTAGCCATGTTGCTAAGATGTACGGATTTTTCGGCTTTTGCTACAATTTAAATCAGGCTTCTCTTTTTTTCAACGTGTCGTCTCAATCCCAGCTTTAGCTCTGAACACATCCGCGGAGGAAAAGTTCCCCCACACTCACAGGAACGAGGGATGTGGTAGATCCCACTGGGATCTGGATGAGGAAGAGCCAATTGGGTTCACCAGGAGGCCAGGACATAAACACACAACTGCTGCCAGTGACGGCGGAGGGGATTGGAAACAGGCGCGGAACATTAGCATGAAGGCAATTAGGCTCTTTGTTAATTTCACACAAGGTTGCCGTCTTTAAAAACCTGCTCACTGATGGCAGCTTCTCCTCATTTATGTGACGCGTTAGGTAATTGTTGTGTTATCAGCGAGCTGGCGAGGGGAGGCAAGCAGCTCGAACATCACCCAGCTGTTATTTACATTCTTATAGAGGGTGAGGAACACGCTCCTGCTGGCTCCTTCTCACCGGACCTGACTGGTAAACTGGGGAGAAAAGCCTGACTAATTGAGTCTGTGTGTTGCGTGTGGTGACAGATCAATCAGGCGAAAACACTGACGTGCAGACAGATGAATGGTGCCTTTCCAGCCTCGCAGCCTGAGCGCTAGAAGAACAATTACGCTCCACAAACGTAGCCGATAACGGCCAGCCCAGGTTTTAAATTCCAATTACAAAAAGCTGCCAAAAGTGTTTTTCCTTCATTTCCTTTTCTTTTCTTTCTTTCCCTTTATTTTCCCTTTCTGAGTTGTTGTTGTTGTTGTTATGAGGGAAAATAAACATTGTTTTCTTCCATACGAGCCACCCAGTGTCGACTCTCTCAGACGAGGCAGGGACGCCATTACTCTGCTTTTATCGCCAACCTCTCCTCCCTCCCGGCCTCGGCCTTCTCTGTAATCCATCCATCATGCACGGGAGCGTTGACATAGGAGCTTTTGAATGCAAACATCTTCTGCCCTCCTGCACGTGAAACGTGAGCTGTGTTTGCTGAGGAAGCGGTGTCCCTGGTGATGGAGAGCTCCATATGTTCCAGGTTTGTTGACGCGGTCATTAAAGGCTCTCCAGCCAGTGTGACACCCCCACCCCCGCCCCCAGCCCCACCCCTACCCCCCACCCCCAGCACCACCTTTCCTCTCTGTCAGAGGACCAGCAGCTACAGGGAAAAGCTGGTCCACAGGAAATTAGGAGCGTGACGAGATAAGGCCCGCCGTTAATCTGATACAGTTACCTGGCAACCAGCCACGGCAACAGATGATGGCAAAAAAAAAGCATAAAATGAGGAAAAAGGTACGAGAACAATGAGCGTCTCATTCCCGAGAGAGCTCAAGTTATCAACACTCATACTGACGCGCCTCTTACTTTGAAGGAAAACCATCTATTATTTATCCACGGAGCCACCTGCAGGGTAGCCAAATATTTCGCCATCATTTTCTGAAACACCGGCGGGAAGATTTGTGACTGCGGGCCTCTTAGGTGGAGCTTTATGGGTTTTTTCATCACCCCGTGCTGATAAAGGCTTATTGCAGCCGCTGTTTGGACAAGCGGAGCTAAAACTCATAAAGAAACTTCTGCAGTTGCACAGAGTCTCAGATAAAATGAGGTTTGGTGGCAGCAGACCTGTTGAACCCTATTACAAGATATAAAATATGCCCCAGTACGTGCAGCACCTGTGCACACGCACAAACACACACACACACACACACACACCCAGAAGCCGGGCCATCAATCTGCGCACTGACACTGCTCCAGGATCAGCTGCACTTTCATCCACGCGCTTCATTATCATGGAGGTCGGAGGCGTTATTACACCTGTAATTCACTGGTTTTGCAAAGAATGGCCTGGAGAAGCTTTTAAAAAGACTATTTTAGTTTGGAGAGCAGTTTCGGTTTCAGTTTTCATATGTAGCTGCGTTTGCATGAGTGTCAGATGGTGCAATTAAACTGGAAGTGAAATGTTCTAGAAAACAGCCTTTAGGACTGGAAGTAAAAAAGCTTTTTAAGTCTTTTAATTACAAAACAACAACGGGAGCGATCTGTCTGACAGGCAGCAAACCTAGCTGTTCTGACGAGCGATCGTCATCTGGGGAAAAGCGTGGGCTCACGTGCACGCTGCTACGGATAAATCTGTTTCCATTCGGATGAAAAAAAGTCAGGCACGGAGGCTTCAAAGCGACGAATACGTACGACAAATATCACAATAACGACAGAAGACGAGTCAAACGTCCACCTGCTCGCGTTGATGTTCCGGTGAGCGGGAGAAGAGGCCGGGCCTCGCAAACGTTTCTTCATCTCCGACCTTTCGTCTGAAGACGTGAAAAATGATTCTGACAAATGGCGGCGGAAAAAAGGAAGCAATTTTGGAAAAAGGACAACAGTTACTGAAAATAGATGACAACGCGTCTTCCAAGTGAAACAGACGACTGTGACCTTCAGCGCTCCGCCCAGGCGGAGACTTTATGTTTTCTCTCAAGGTTGCGACGGCAGCGGGAGCGGGAGCGACAACCGTCGCTAAATTCCACCGTCAATCAGCCGCCTGCAGGCTGAAAGAAGAGGAGGGTCACAACATAAAGAGCCAAAGCAAAAATAGATGTCTACTTTCTACACATTTTTAGCACAGCGGTTGAAGAAAATACAATGTTTGACGGTGTCAAACTCCATCACCTCCCTCTGCCCGCCAAGTTTCCCAGGCTCCTGGTGCTCAGCAGGGGGTCGGGATCGCTGCAGCGCCATCAGTCTGCATCATGTGTTAGACCCTCTTCTCCACATGAAGCCCTTTCTTCTGCCCACACACACTTCCTGTTTCTCTCACCTATGTGTTCTGAGACAAACTGCCATTTTAGCCACTATGAGCAAGGCATTACTCCGCATCAGCCCAATGTCAAAATGTCCTTGAACGCCCAAATTAGCCAGTCACGCGTTGCTTGTTTTCACATGACCTCTGACCTCAACTTTGGCGTGTGAAAGTCAGTACATTTAGCAGCGTGTCCTGGAGCAGACAGGCTGTCAGGTCCCATCAGCCGCTTCTCAGCTGTGATTCAGCAGCTGGATGTGGGTCCGGGAGGTAAAAAGGAGCCGGTACAAGCAGGGGACACTCCTCTGTCACTCACCCAGAGCCCTTCACGGGCTTCCCACCGGGCCCACCGGGCTCTGCTGGTGCACGGAGCGCCAGGGTGGCGGTGACAGGGCGACATGGAGACACGACATGGCAGGTTAACGGGAGCTCCTGATTTAGACGGGCCACCTCCCCGTCGGACCCTGCTGACCTTCCAAAACCTCGTCACCTCCTCCGCAGTACGTCTGGGTGGTGCGTACATGCACACACACACACACACAGACACACACACTCAAAGCTGCTGCCAGCTTCATGGTGAAAACATAGACGCACTGTCGTACGTCAGTATTTTTTACCTAATAAATCATCGCTGAGTGATTAAAAAATGGTCCAGATCATGAAGTCAGACTGAATCATAAACTAATTGGCAATTCAGTCCAATTATCACACAGCTCACTTTAGCGGGACGCAGGGGAAAGAGGCCGACCTTTAGATTAGTAATCCAGTCCTCTTTCCTTGAAAAGGTCAACAAGAAAAACAAACTGATGAAGCCGTTTAACCACAGACATGTTGGAACGTGTGATTTCTTTTGATGGGACTCCTGAGAGAACTGGGTGTTCCCACACACACACACACACACACACACACACACGTACACGATGCCTAAGGATCGTGACTCCAGAAGGTCGTGTTTACATTTCATCTTCTTTTAACCGGATCTGTAAACCCCCAAACACAAGGAGAAGATCTCCTCCCCGGTTTTAGGTGACACACCCTGATCACTGGAATTTGAATGAGAAAGACAGAAAACAACTTTGCTCACTTGACACATCTTGACTCATTTGTTTCCTGTTCAACAAGCTGGGGACACATTAATTATTATTTTCACAATGGAAGCAATTACTGCTTCTGATGTGAAGGACGTTGAGGCCAGAGGCAGCCGTTTTCAGATAAAACCATTAACTCTGCATCAAACCTCCGACAGATTAGCAACACCGCTCACTTAGCGCAGCGGAAAACAACCAAACGCTTCCACAAGTGTCACATCCTGAAGCCATTCTGCCATACCAAGTGTATTTATTCAAAATCGCCCACAGATGCAGCGAAAACACGGAGGTTTAGAGGTGACACATCGTTTTCAAGTCCGTTTTACATAACTTGGCTCCGGCCTCGGTAAAAGAGGCCATTAGCTGTTAATGTCTGTGGTCAGCCAGTCTGAGTGCAAATGCCTGTTTCCACAAACAGTAGGTAACATTTCCACTCATCAGAGTGGACATGGAGGCTGATTCTCTCCTCTCCCCTGCTAGTTTAATTATAGCAGGTCACTTGAGTGAAAAAGAAACGTTAGCGTCAGCAGGAGGCCTGACAGAGATGGAGACCTCTAAAAGTCTGAGGGAGAAGGAGGAAAAAAAACTTTCCTGATCATTTTGAACCTTGTGAGTCACAAACCGGATGCAGACTTAAGCATCAGACTGCAGAGCTTAGACGGTTCCTCTGCTGTCACCACGGAGAGCATTAACAGGGATTCACACGTGTGACATCCTCGGCGGAGGAGAAACAGCCGTGTGTCACACCCATTAATGCACATTCCTCACACGCTGCCAGGCTGCATGAGGGAGATTTGAATATTTGCTTTCAGACAGATCTTCAACCCCTCCTCTGTAAAGTGACAAGGTGTTTCATCTGCATGTGTGAGGAGAGGAAAACACCAACCTCTGAAAAGCTGATGGTTCTATATGTCTCATAAATACACCAGAAACTGTCTCCTGGATCCAAAAACCGAGTCCAACATTTCCCCAAACTGTCATTAAACCAGCGATCAGCGTCAGTGACGGTTGAAATAAATATCTGCTCCTTCTGGATGTCGGTAAAACCGGCGATAGCTGTTCCTTCACGTTCAAAGCGTTTGGCTGCCTCCTCTGACCTACGCACACTGACAAGAACCTGCACGGAGACTATCCGGCACAGCGTGACGGGACTGGAAAAGGTCAACAGCGCTGATTACTTTCTCACACCTTCTACTGAGTGGACAGCTCCTCTGCACGTTCCCCCTCAGACCTCGGCGGGGGGTGCCTGAGGCGCTCACTGTTTAAACGGGTCCAGGAGAGGAGAGAATCTGTGGTTCGGCCAAGCCAACAGGTCTGAGCATCTAAATGAATTTGTGCAGCTGCTCCACAACAGAGAAAAGAGAAATCTGTGCTACAACTGCTGCTGAGGTGGAGGGAAAAGTAGAACGACTGGCTGCAGATGTTGCTGATTCTGCTTCAACTTCTTTTTTTTTGCAGACACTGTCTACTGGGATCCTTCATCCACGACTCTGTCCTCAGTTAACTTCATTTAAAAAACAATTCTCTCCATGTCCCATGAGTCTCTGGGCTCAGCTTGCTTGTGTGCACGCTGTTCAGGAGCAGGAATTCCCCCGAGAGGGATCGTTCGCTTCTCACTGAAACACAAACACGTTTCATTCCAGGTCAGAAGATTCTTAAATATCTCACGCAGCCGGAGACGGCTCCCCGCTTCGCCAGGGTCTCTCTCAAACTCTGCACTGCGCCACTAAACAGAGCGTCTCACCAAAATAAACCGAAGGAAGATCACAAAACAAAAGAAAGGAGCTCCAATCTGCTGGTTGTATGCTGAAACAGCTGATTGTGTAGTGACAGATTAATGCTGTGATCAATATGGGAGTATAATCACAGTTAATCATTAAACAAATCAAAGACTGGAAAGTTGCAAGGCCACGTACGCTAACCTTAAACATGTTAATCATTGAACGATGTAAACGCGGAACATGTATGCTGACTGTGAACATGTTAACCACTGAACGATGCCGTGTAAACGTGGAAGCATGAGAAGGCCCCACCTGCATGGGGGCAGGACATTGTTTGCTTTAAAAAAAACATAGAAGAGCACGGCTAAACTCTGATAAGAATAATAAGTCATGTATAATGGCGGAAAACTAGGGAAAACTACCAAATGGCAGGAGGGGCCTGGGGAGGAGTAACCCCAGGCCCCGAATTGTATAAAAGCTGGAACTTTCCAGTCAGATTTCAGACTTAGCCTGGGCTACTTCTCATGCACGGTGAATTGTAAATCAGCAATAAACCATCATTGGACCGTGAACCAGCTGACCCTGTCTCATCTCTGATTCGTCGTGGCATCTCATCTTCAACTCATTGGTGTAGGCTTTCAACTTAGTATAAAGTATAGTTTATTGAGTAATTAGACTTAAGGGAAAAGCCACAATTGAAGCTCACTTTCTGACTGTACACACCGCAGTGTTGTTGTTTCCAGGCCTCACACAACTTAGATGTGCAGTAACTGGTCCCTTTCTTTTAGAAACGCCCCCACATCTCAGTGTCGCTGCTGCTTAAATCAGGACAGAAGACGGCAAAAATGATTCTGTTATCACACAAGAAAAAAGGTTGGCAGCCAATGGAAATAAACATTTATGCACAATAACAAGAAGGAACGGAGAGAAAATGTAAGGAAATGAGAGTGTCCACGCTGGTTGGATTTCATTGGCTCCAAATCAGAGGGAATTTAGTTACTGCAAGCGTAAAAAAAATCTGGAAAAAGAGATTTAAATGGCCTAAATTGAATTAACTAATGTGCAAAACACATCTGCATCTCTACTAGAGGTAATAATATAAACGAAACCGCATCCGTACAAATCTGACGCTAAGGTTTAATGTTTTTTTTTGCTCCTGAGCAGCAAACATGCACCGCAGCTGTCAGAGCTCTGATAGCTGACAAGTTAAAGCGCGCAGATGCAAACGACGGAGATGAATGTCCGCATTAGCGCCGTCGCTCAGAGGAAATGTTCCCGTCTGACATTTTCCCTCCCCTGTCTGAGCCTCATTCCTGGTGCGCCTTCGCTGAATCCGACTGTTACAGGACCTCAGAGGGCGTCTCTTCAGATGCCAGTCATTTCAGCGGGTCCTATTTGCACAGCGATGCTATCATTTTCCAGGCAAACGAGGCGCGGGTGCAATTCCATCAGAGGAAATAGATTTACTGAACAGATACCATATGGCTACAATAAGCAGAGTAATTCAGTGAGCAAGGTTTCTGTATGCTAAATAACATTCATGATGCACCGCTGCACAAGGTCAGGCTGTTTTTGAACGAATCGTTGCGTATTCCAGGAAGGACGAATAATGATTATTTTTATACTTTCAGCATTTCCAGGCACCATCTTGTATCTTTATTTTTTTTTAAGATGCAGATGTGCATCATTTTTACCAAGCTGGGTTTAAATAGCAGCTGGATTTACAGTGTTCTGCTCGCGTCCGACTCAGGAAACAGCAGAAACTCTGGGAGGGCTTCTTTTTAATTATCCAGCTGAGCGCACACGCAGCGCAAAAGACAGCGTAGCACAATCACCACCAACAACACAAAGCACCCCGTCTTCAGCTTAGCATCTCTGCTGCCTGCAGAACAATAAATGTTGTTGTTGGTGGTTTTTTTTATTACAGCTAAAGCTTCACACAGTTGTGGCAAAAAGGATCGTGGTGCCACACGTTAGCCGCGGGTTACACAACTTTAGCTGTATGTTAACAGGAAACCCAACTCAATTTGACAACTAGAGAAACAGAAGAGGTATGCATATGTAAGCAACCTAAACCTCATCATAAAAACAGAAAGGCTGTGATCAACATAGATGCAGCAAATAGAAATGTTTGTTTTTCTGCACAAATAAATAAAACTGACTGATAGAGTCTATGCAGATGCAATAAACAAGGCTTTCAGTTCTTGTCTTAGATGATTCAGTTTGATAGACTGAACTAATTAGTTCCTTTTTTAACTTCTACTGAACTGGTGGCACATTTCTACACCAGCAGAAAGCAAACAAGCTTTTTTTTTTTTAGCGTTTTACCGCGTGACTGATGCATTGATGAACAGCAGGATCAAACGCAGCAGCAGCTTACCTGTTAGCACAAAGAGTTCTGAGTCTTTATTGGCAGGATGATTAGAGATTCAATGCACGGCGGCGCCATTAGAGAGTTCAGCCACATTTAACTGTGGTGGGTTTGCAGAAGCCCGGGGCTTCGTGCCCCCTTCTGCAATCTCCCTCCACTTCCTTTATCTTGCAAAAAGATGATGATTTTTTAAATCGTCTTTTATGGTGACAAGTGTTTGCCTCACAATTAATGTGACACCACAGGCGGGTAATTCTGGTAATTGAGGCGTTCTGGCCCAGAGAGCCCTGCCTTATGATAATTAAGTCATGGATTTAAGAACAGCAACCACAACCAGAGGAGAAAGGAGCCCCCAGGTCCCTGGAAGCCCCCCCTGGGCCTCTGCTGCAGATATTAGGTGCCGTTTAATGGGTGTCAGATTGAACTAGGAAGTGTTTCTGTTGCAAATGCATTTATAATGCATCACGGCTGCTGACTCTGTACCAAAAAGGCGTGAAAAACTGCCTTGTAGAAATTACTTTTGCAAAAAAAACAACACGGAGGTGCTAGTCAGTGGGGTTATATAACCCTCTCTGATGCTCCATCTGTTCACCTTCTCCGTGTAGCGTGCAGGATCCACTCATGCGTGCGACTCAAAGGCAGCTACAGTCGCAGCCGCGCAGCCAAACAACACAGAAAAAAGGGGAGAGCGAGCTCCATTTTCTGCCTCTCCTCGCAGTCCTTTCATCAGGTCTTTTCCTTCCTGCGCCTCGCCGCCACGCTCGGGTTCATCCGTCCAGAATAGATTTGATTTATGGGGCTCATCTGTAAAACAGTCCTTCACCTCCGTCCTTCCACAGCGAAGCCGCTGAATGAAGCAGCAACGAGACCTTGATGGTCACTCCCAACAGACTCAGATTCTAAATATTATCACTAAAAGAATTAAAACAGAGGCAAAGTTCTGCCTTTGGAAGGATAAAAACAGTTTAGAGCCCCCACTTCTGGTGCTGCCAGTGGTTTTGAAAGATGAGGCCAATAGTAACCTTTAGAGCAGGAAAACACGTGAGACAATTTAAAATAACAATGTGATTAGGAAGACGGTTCACCAGAGAGCAGCGAGGTTTTCTAATGAATGGGTATGACTCAGGAGCAGCCGGGCAGAGCGGCGCACATTTCTGCATGTTTGACATCATTTTATCATCTTAACACATGTTTTCAGATTAACCAAGTGCAAAGTTGTACTTTTAAATATGCTGCTTCTGCAAAATTCATAAAACAAATTGAAAAAAAATCTGATTTCTAGGATTAAAAAGCGCTGACACAGACAAAAGCACTTCTAAAGTCTCTTAGTTTCAGAAACAGCTTTCAGAAAGGGATATTTTATGCGTAAAAAACCTTTGAAAACACAAGCTTTGTTGTCTTTGTGTCCGGAGGTTTAATTCCAGAATTTTCTTAGAAAAACACTTCACCCTACCTTTCACCATCTTTAAAAAAACAAACTATGTTTTAATAGAATTTTAATGAGGCAAATTCTTCCAATAATCAAAGTGGGTGCAACCAGCAGAAGCTCAGGTCAGCATGCAGCAGACGGCACATCTGCAGCAGGAACAATCATGGTTGCTCATTAACTTTCTGGATGCTGGTGAGCAGCGACGGCGTTTAGCACCACCTCTGACCGATCATCAGACACCGTCACCGTAAACAAGGACTACAGCAGACTAAATACAGTCATCGGTTCTCCGCCAGAGCTGCAGGTCAAACCCTCCAGCCTCCATCCTGGACCAACCCCCACGGACCCCTGAGCAAACACACGTGCGCGACTCTAAACATGACAGCAGTGTTTTTATCTGCAGAAAAAGATCGGAGTGGGACGTTACGGCCGTTTCGTTTGCCTCCGGAATGACACTCAGCCAGAGGTGATCTTGGGTTCAACTGAGTCACAGCAACGACGTGCGCCTGAGGCCGCTTCTCCGGTGTAACGCGTGCACTTGCAGACATAATGCACCAGTTTCACTAACACAATGGCTGCCAGCAGGTCAGCAGAGAAAGGCACGGGTATATCGGCTCTGTCCGAGCCGATAAAGGGAACAAAGCGTGGGTTTGCGTCTGCGCTGACAGAGGCTGAGCGGACGTCTGAACTCTCCCCCCTCTCCATCGGCAGAGTGGGTGAGGAGCACGGGTGATACGCGCTCAGGCAGAGGCGGGTTCTCATTTCCAGGCCTACTCAAAGCCACCGGTGCTGCAACACTTGAAGTCCTGGCAGCCGAGGCTTTCCCGCTGCTCTCCTGGCGAACGCAGGCTGACCCACAATCCACTGCGGGGGAGCCGCGAGCGCAGACTGCGGGGATCGCCTTCTGTTCAGCCTCTGCTTCCGTGTGGAAGTGAGAGCAGCTTGGGCGCGTGTCTGTGTGGGCGCCGGGTGTAAATACGACATCAACCTCAAGTAAAGCTAGAAGCAGCAGCATCATTAGTCAGACAAAAGCCACCTCTGTTGTCTTTGTCAGTGTTGGTGCACGTGCACAGACAGTGCACGTGGGCTGATCCATTCTGCTCGGCACAAAAGCTCCGACCTCATCAGGCTGACCTATTGTTCCCCCTCCCTGACTGGACCCACGGCTAATTAAAGAACACGACCATAATTGACAACACGTCCTAATGGCCGCTCATATTAGGTCGGGGGATTTCCGCGGTGGGCAGTGGTCTTCAGGTGATTAACTCTTCATCTGTCGTGCCACCAATGCTGTCACTCCCCCGCCTACTTGAGGATGCATTGATTTATGAAAATCTTCTTTCCCCCTCGAACCTCCGGTCGCATTCATGAGCAGCACATTCAGAGGGGATCGATACTCTGGACTGGACTGATGTTTAGCTTCTTAATCTCATTATTCTGCTTTGGAGTTTCAGTTTTATTTAGGCAGTGACATAAACGTATCGATGGCGTATGTGCCTGGTGGGTTTTGAACTTGTATACTTAAGTCAGATTTATTTGTCAAAGTATGATAATAAAATTAAGGTGATCGCCCCCTGGTGGTCGACTAGGCGGTAGCTCACAGGTTTGAATCCTCCACTTCTACATGATGGCAAATAAAAAATCAAATATCATAAGCGTTAACTAAAAGAACAAAACACAAGATTTTTTTTTAGCTGTTACAAAGGTGTGAAAACAGTTTAAATGAGCTGTGGCGCTTCCTCTCCTCATTAGTTCCTGCAACGAGCTGGTAAAAAGAGGGAACTGACAAACACAAGAGACAGGCGTGTTTGAGCTGCGCCGCGCCGCCAGGCCTCTCTCCGTGCTGCTGGATAAATGCTTGTGGTTGTGTAAACATGGACAAACGTGCCCTGCGGGAGGGCCCCCCTGCCCCGCAGCTCCCCCATGCCTCAAACTAATGCATGTTTAAAGACGCCATCAATCAAACGGCAGGCCGGATCGATACACCACGGTGTGGATTTCACCAGCGCCGCCGCATGAGGGTTAGGGTACATTCTTTTTTCCTACTTGTGCCAGGTTTTACGTTAACGCTCGGAGGGGGCGACCAGGGTGGGTCATCCAGGATGTCTGGCACCACGACATGGACCCTCTTTAAAACAGCTGACCAGGGCTTCCGCCACTTCTAGTACGCCGCCACCCAACCTGAATCAACAGCCTGAACTGAAAACTGCATGGTTGAATGTTTATTCAAAGAAATCACTAATGATGGGAGAGGAAGAAGGCTGTGGGGTGATAAGCAGCTGCTTGAGCTGGACTTCCTAAATCCTTGATGGAAGGCCGGACGTTCCTTCTAATACTGGTGACGTTACTGGGAAAACACTGTTATTTGCCGTGACAGTGGGCGGAGCCTCACTAAGGCAGCTCAGGAGTCCAACTCTGGGGTTGTGTGTGTGTGTGTGTGTGTGTGTGTATGTGTGTAAAACGAGGGCTTTATTCTCAAATCCCTGTTTCAATACTGGCAGCAGTGCGTGTAAGTGTGTGTGTGTGTGTGTGTGTGTGTGTGTGTGTGAGCAAGATAGATAAAGAGAGAGAGGGAGAGAGAGAGGGGGAGAGAATAGGGCAAGAGATGGTTGTTAATAACTGTGTCACATAATGGTTAATCCCACCTATAGTTCCCTTGGGAAATGTACAGTGGAATACTCCTCCTTTCGTCTTCTCGGGAGGAAGAGTGCCCTGGTCATCCTCGTGAGGAGACACCCACCTGACGCGCCGTATGTAGAATTTCAGAGCCGAGGGGGGTCTATCCATTCGCCTGCCACCATAAACTTGGGCGCACTTCTCACTCTTCCCGCTGCTTTTGTGGAGCAAGAAATTGCTTAAAGATTAGGCAGACAATCTAAGGAAAAAGCAATTTCTCAGCCCCACGGCCTCTGATAGGAAACAGGGCTGGGGATTAACTCTGATTCACACACATTCACTTGGAAAGGTTTGTGGAAAGAGTGGAAGCTAGTTAATAAAAAGGGACATGGATAACATTTGAAGTTTTACACACTTTTTTCTTGCATTTTTGTAGCAATGTTTGGCATGCATGCAAGCATAAAAGGCTAACAGTGTGCTAGCAGCAGGAGAAATACATTTTTAGTGCTTCGGTTTGCCTGCCAAGGAAAGGATTTTGCTGAAGAGACCGGGGACAAATAAAGCAGCCCGACTTCCGGCTGAAAGCCCGCTTGATTCTTTGAATTTCAAGGACGCTGCTCTGTCCTATCCACCACCCGGTCCCACAACCTTTATCTGAGCCCTGGCAGCCGCACTTAAAGAAAGCCTTTCACAATTCACCATTCTCGGCTGCGTTCATAAGAGAGGTCCTGTAAGCCTGCGGAGCCGCGGGGAGCATCCCCGAGGTAAAGCCGACTGCGTTCTGAGCCTCGTTCCTACACTAAAGACGTTTCTGTGTCACAGTCCAAAGGAATTTAGCTGTTTTATGAGAAAAAGTTCAGAAATCCTTGAGAGCGGAACGAGTCTTTCCTCATTCAAACGGATCTACATTGTTGCGGTGAAGGGTTTGCATCACGATGAAACAAACGGACGATTGTCCCGCTGTGGCAGATCTCAGCTGTTGTTCTTCCCACCTTCAGGGAAAATCTGTCACACGTCATGGAGCGTATTCATCTTTACACAAAAGAGCATCTCACCTACGCAAAGCCGTCACCTTCAGCATCGCTGAGATGTTTGCTCAAGGTAAAGGAACAAAGACGGATTGTTCTGCAGTTTCTCTCTGCCTGTCGTGGTTGTCGCTGTGGTACGCAGCAACCCCCTCAACGGCGATGTAAAACAAAGACAAGGGCCGATCGACCTTTGTGCGTTCATCACCCACGATCTCCACCTTTCACAAGGTGAGAAGACACTTTGTCAAAATCGAATGATTGGCGCATCTTTGGCTCTCTGATCTGATCGATGGTTCAGGATTTGTGAGAAAATTGTTTTTTCCCACCCATGGTGTTGAACCCTAAACACAAGAGGATAAAATCAGGTGTCGGATCTATAGAAGAGTCTAAATCTACTTTTTCTGATAATAAAGAGAGAGGCAGGCAGGCGGCTGGAGCTAACACGCCTGCAGCTCCAGCCGCCCGATTCTGATTACAGCCGCGGCCGCGTGAGAGTAGAACAACTTAAATTTCAGCTCAACAGCATTCTGATACAGGCGTGATTGTCTGCCTCCAGCTTCAGACTGACGGAAAAAAAACATTTATATGTATCTGGGAGGTTTTTTCACTCCCCGGATACACTCACACGAGGGGGGAAAATGGGCTTCGAGACTGGCGAGTAATATTTTCCAATTTGTTGGTGAAGGAGATGACGACAATTTCTCCATCACTACCTCTAAAGCAAACATATCGCTCTGGCAGGGCTGGCAGGGTGAAGCCTGGAGTCAGAATGCAGAAAGCAAAGCCTGATTCCATCTCAAACCTGCACTTTTGCATGTAGCTATCTCGTCCTTAACCAGGCTGTCAGGATGATGTGAAATAATGCGAGCAGAAATTGACAGTTGATTGATTATTTTTGCCGAAACGGCTGCACCCAGCAGGGAAGCTGTGGGAAACATGTTTGAAGTGTGCCGATTGTGTGTCAACAAAGACGGCCATCAAACCTGACAGCGAGGACTCTTTCCTGCCTGTTTGTGATTAAGGGAGTGAAAGCGATACATAAATCATCAGAGAGCTGCTGCAGATACAGAGATTCTCAGAGACCACACTCAGCCATCTATTAAAGGACGACAACCCCCTCACTCACACACACACATACACACACGCAGATCTCACGGGAAGCCACAGGGAACATAAACAAACCCACTCCACCTCATCGCATTGATCAGTTTGAGAGTCTTTACATGTACCAGTAAACGTCATGGAGATAAAAACCTCTTCAGTTTGGGTGTTGGGACTCTAAAGCAGAGTCCATCAGCGCCACAACCCCGAGCAACACGTCAGCCATGTTGACAGATGAGGCCTTTCAGGACTCAACTGGGAAATCAGTTTGTTCGTTTATAATACAATCAATTAGTTGTGATTAATTGGGGCCGGGCCAACAGCTGATCAGATGTGACACATTACACGTCATGAGGACAGGACAGGACAACCTGTGGCTCATTTAGTCCTCGTTGACGGATGAGCAGCGTGACTTGAGTAACAGCGACACCCAGCGGTAGGGAGAAGAACTGACCGCCACTCTTATTTTATTTACCATTTCTTTTTTTAGTCAAAACAATAAGTAATTATACAAAAATAAAAATTATTCGCGACTATCAGGAATATCAGGAAGTAAACACCAAACAATTGGCAGAAATAATTAAAAAGTGCAAAAACTAGATTATTTTTATTATGAAAGTCTTTGAGACGTAGAGCTCAAGAGGTCAAAGCCTTTTTTTTTTTCTAATGTTTGCTTGTATTATTACAAATCTCTTTTGCACACTGTGCTAGTCATCTATTCTTTAAAAAATTAATTTTCAATGTAGCTCGAGCTAGGGAATAGAATTAAAATGAGTGGTTGATGTATTAGGATGAAATTATCTGAAGTGTCAGACATTTCTGTGCAGATTTTTTGGTTTGTTTGTTTTGTTTTTTTGACATTTTTTGGACTTAGTTCAATTACAGCCTGACAGGTTTGCTCTCCGGAGGATTCAGCAGTTCCTAGCTGATTATCTGTTTCTCAGCAGATCCGATGCTTTTGGATGAGAGGGACAAAGAAACGCACCAGTATTTTACATTCACTTCCCCCATTCCTGCGCTGATTGAAAGCACACTGTCTCAGACCTGGAAACACCTAATGATGCATCAGGCTGACTGGCAGGACGGCTCCGACGCAAACACCAACCATCAGCTGCTTCTTTTACCATAATGGTTTCAGCTGAACAATAGGTAATTGTCTGCCATTTTATGGATCTGCTCCAGCAAAGCAGAACACATTATTGTAAAGATTGGATGTTGGTTTGAGTGAGAGCGATGGATGATGCAAAAATTTAAAAAAAAAAAAAGTAAAACAGTGGCTCTGAAGTAGAGTTAATGGTATAGTGAAAATGAGGGTCTTACCTCTGTCATTGTGAGAATTATCTGCCACGCATGCTGGGAGGCATCTTTCGGGATTTCATCAGTCTCAGCGCTGCAAAGCCAACGTGATATCGACGACACATTTATCCTAAACCACTATTTAATTAAAAATCCATCAAACTTAAACTAGTTATGATGAGTGTAGCAAATGGGCTCATGGTAATATTAGCCCTCCAAATAATATATATTTGTATATATCATTGTACGTGGTGATTAAAAACTATTTAAAATGAAAATGGTTAACATACGAATCTCCCACTAAGCAAATTCCTGATATATCTCAATATTTGTGATGGTTGTTTAAAGGTTTATAAATGTTATGCTAAAGCAGACTCGTTTACAGGCCTTTTAGCACAACTGTAGACCAGGACGGTTGTGTTAGCAGGCTAGTTATTACCTGCAAGGCCAACGGTAACAAAAGTTCGATTTGTCAATATATCTGCCATTTAACAAAATTTTAAAAACACAATTACTTTATCGGTGCTTTTTACATTTGTTAAAACAGTGCATTTGGAAAACCGCGATGATAAACATTAAACTAGCATCGGCGTCCTTCATTAGCATCGTTAGCTTCAGCTGGATAATTTAGCCTAAAACTGTAACCAGGCCATAGCAGCGGCAGCGAGCGCCGTGAGCGCGAGCGCGCGCGCGCGCGCCGGGAAACATCAGAAGCGCGCTCCCGGTTTCGGAGACGTCGGCGCCGTCTCCGCGCTCCCGATGGTTGCAGAAGTTTGGGTTTTGGGGGTTTTTGTCTGTTCAGAGCAGCTCCGGGACTATGTGGAGGTGAGAAACTGCGAAGTAAATTCATGCCTGCGTCGATACTTTACGATCAATACGAGAATTGTTCTTTTTTACGCGCATCGGGAGACTTCTGTGTTGGAATCCTGAGGGACAATGATGGAAAACGCACTGTGTTGTATCCGTCGGACTTTGTGTAATTTTTTTTAAATTTAGTATTATATTAATGTAATTTGTTTAGATCAGTTATTCAGTGTTATCAGATGATGATTATAAGATCCTTATATAACCTTTTTTGCGTGCATTTTTTTCAGATATTCTTAATATTTGCAGATATTTAAGAGAGAACAGAGTCAGAAAAGCTTTGGGGCAGGATAGAAAGAGGAGAAAAGCCGCGTGTGACACAACAAGTGTAACTCAGATTAATCAGATTAAAGAATTTCAGCATTCCACAGCGGAATCTCACATAATCGCAGAGGCGAAAACGCAGGTTCTCTGTGCTGCAATGCTGATAGGTTCAGCTGCCCTGTTTTACTGTTGTTCTAGGTTACTGGAAGAAATGAGCGTGTACGACCACCAGGTAAGGGAGATTCTGATTCTTGAGTGACTGTACCTGGATTAAAAGAAGATTGAGTAATTCAGAAGAGATTTGTGCAGCTTTTATAGATGTTTTTGTCATTGTTGCTTCTCAACGTTGTGTGTTTTGTAAGCGGCTGCCATGTTGTTTGACAGCCTTTTTTATAGTGGCTCAGTCATGATTGACCTGTAATGAGCGTTTCTCTCCCTCTCTCTCTCTGCCTCCACAGGTGAGCAGGCGTTTGTAGATGAGCTTAGACAATCAGACGACCCCGACTGGACTCTTAGTTCGAGCTGCAGCCTCCAGTGGCCCTGGGAGCCGGAGTCACCATGGAGACGGTGGTGATTGTGGCCATCGGGGTGTTGGCCACCATCTTCCTGGCTTCCTTCGTCGCCCTGGTCATGGTGTGCAGACACCGTTACTGCCACCCCCACCACCTGCTGCACCACTTCGACTCCAAGTCAGTGACTTTGCCTACAGAAGCCAAAACGTCGGACCTGAGTGTAGGAAGGTGGCGAATTCCGGCTCGTCTGCTGCGTTTTCAGACCCACGGTGGATCTGATCGGAGCCATGGAGACCCAGAGCGAGCCGTCAGAGCTGGAGCTGGACGATGTGGTCATCACCAACCCCCACATCGAGGCCATCTTGGAGAACGAGGACTGGATCGAAGACGCCTCGTAGGCCTTTTCAGATCTTTCCTTCCTCTTTGGCGACATTATTTGGCGCGAAAACGCAAAGCTGATGTCTGCTTTTCTCCCCTCTAGTGGGCTGGTGTCTCACTGCATCTCTATCCTCAAGGTATCTCAGCCGGTTACATCCTGATCGTTAGCTTCATCAGTGGCAACATCCAGAGAGAGATGTTCATCACGATAGCATCACTTATAAGAAAGTGACCCCTTTCATTCCCTAATGTTAGCATTAGCACTGTCTTTGATTTCCACGCACAGATTTGCCACACTCTGACTGAAAAACTGGTTGCCATGACAATGGGCTCAGGTGCAAAGGTCAAAGCTCCAGCCAGCCTGAGTGACATCATCACAGTGGCCAAACGCATCAGCCCCAGGTAAGAAAGGGCAGCTAGTCTAAGGCCCAGCGTGACCCGACCGACTAACGTTCCCGCTCGCTGTGCCGCCTCCCAGGGTGGACGATGTGGTCAGATCCATGTACCCTCCTCTGGATCCCATCCTTCTAGACGCCAGGTAATCACATTTGTTGTTTCATCATTTAAAAGGAGCTTTTGGTTGTGTTGGGAAGCTCCAGGCTAGCGGTCACTGACGTGATGGATTAGCCCCTGGGAGAGCCTGAGAGGGGCCGACCGCCTCTCAGTTTTATCTAATAATGTAATAACAGTCGGAAATGGAGACGATGAGACGAATGCTCGAGTTCCACCGTGGATTGACGCCACCAGAGGAAGAAGAAGAAAAACAGCGTGTCCCTTTTGTTTCTCAGGGCGACTGCGCTCCTGCTGTCAGTTAGCCACCTAGTGCTGGTCACCCGCAATGCCTGTCACATGTCCGGCAGTCTGGACTGGATCGACCAGTCGCTCCACGCAGCCGAAGATCACATGGTGGTGCTGCGCGAGGCAGCTCTGGCCTCTGAACCGGAACGAAGCATACCCGGAGCTGATGCACAGAGAGAACAGGCCATTTAGAGCTAAGAAAGGACCTTCTCCTCATCTTCAAGATGTTTTCTGATCATTCCGGACTCGGGTGGACGCAGCTTCGCTCTGACACTTGGTTTAGCATCTTAGCAGATTTGGCTCATTCAGAGGCAGCCGTTGGCCTGTTTGAAACATTACAAAAGTGAAAGAACTTTGAAAATATCCCCCCCAAGTGCAGAGGGAGTAAATCCAATCTCAGCAGGCACCGCACTGTCACATGGAGGCTTAGTTAGCTAATCCGGTCAGAAGAGAATAGAACCCAGTTAACCAGTGAACCCAAAGTGGCTCCGACGCAGCAGACCAGTGGAAAGCCCTCTCACGCATTTACAGTGTTCCTGAGGGAGAGTTTGTCAGCTGTTTTTGGCTTCAGCCACCGACTAGGGAGAAATATTTAGCCCCAGCAGGTGGAGTTACTTTAAATTCAACATGAATGTTGATCAGTGACAGCGATTTTATGCTATATCTACACTCTCCAAGCTAACGACAATCCTCTAAGTCTGTACATTGTGATTAATGGTAGTTAGAATGTTTTTGCATGCCGATGCACCAAAAAAGGGTTGTCAAACATAACTCAGTTAGCGTTCTGTTAGCAGGGGAGGATCTAAAAAGTGTCCTCCCATTGTCTCGTAATTAGCTCAAAATGTTTTGGGTTTTTTTTCTTATATCTCTAATAGAATGGTGGAAATATGACACTGCTGATGAGAGAACCCATAAAAAAGAAAAACTAAAAAAAAAAGAAGTGCATTTATAGCAGTTTCTTCAAAATCTTTCCAAATGGAAGAAAACGGTGTATTAGCTGTTTATCGGTGTTGCTATTAGTTACTTGCTGTCTGTAGAAACACTGTTGAATGGTGCAGAGCCAAAGAGTGTTTTGAACCTTACGGTAACTCACGGTGACTACCATGAGCTCACTCTAGCAATCACACACACACTCCAGACAAACGCTAAAAGCCCAAAAAGTCCAAAATGTTGGCGACAATCTGGGGGGAAAAAATGGAAAACTACTCTGATCTAACATTTAGAAAGTAAATTTATTGTTTTTTTTCCCTGTATTTTAGCGTGTATCCTTTTTTATAAGCACTCTTCCACCCTCCATCGACCCACAGTTGTGTATCTATTAGCCATCCTCCTCACTTTTTGCTCTTTTTGTCTATTCGGTGATTTGTACAGACATGAAAGGAAAACATTTGTTCTGTTTCTGCTCTAAACAGGAGCTACAGAGAAACCTGGGCTCTGATAGACGCTCTACTACACACTCATAGCAGTTTGACATAAATAAAGGTGGATTTCTTTGCCCTTCTGTGACGTTTTGAGCCAACCTTGGTGTATCGATCCGCCGTGGAGGAGTTTCTCTGTTTAGCACAGCAGCCATTTGCTTTTCTTCAGATCAATTTGCTTCTAGCTCGGGGGGGGCGGCTCGTTCGTTTCTCCTCATTTCCAGAATAGTCTGAAATATAAATGTAGTCAGTCGTTTTTGGAGGAGAAACAATGTAAAACGAAAGAATAAACCTAATAAAACTTTCAATGTCCTGCTCTGAGTGTATTACTTGAAAGTCTCGATCAGACAGGTGGACCTCCCGGTGCTGGGGGTCCAGTCCTTGAGGTAGGGGGCTGGGTAGCTTCTCCTCCAGAGGATACGGGGTCTCCACGAGCCGAGCCAGGGCGTCCTGCACCAAGGTCAGCTTCAGTCGCCCCGAATCTTGCTGGAAACATCAAAGGCAATACATCAGATCATCGGCACCAGAGAACACTTGTGTCACGATTAAAATCGGTGCAAAATTCTAGTAAAAAGGCAAAAGATGAGGCTTTTTATCGGACGTCTTTATCGCCCCCTGGCGGTGTATGCCGGGAAGTGACGCGGCCTCTTTCCAGAAGCACAGATGTTGACAGATGTTTTAACCCTGGCACATTCCCAGATGCTGATTCCTCTGAGTTTTAGTTAACTAAATCCAGGCAGAGAATGTGGGTTGACCGATGAACTCTGGTTACGACGGGACCGCTGTGGTTTACCTGTGTCTGGGCTCCTGGGCTCCGCTCCCAACGGGGAAGACGTTGGTGAAGGTTAGAGGCTCTGACCCCTCACAGATGAGGTAGGCCCGCGGGGGGCGCCGGGGGTTCATCTCTGGAATACACAGAAACCATTAGATGAAAAACGACAGCGCTTGGCCTCCTCCTGTGGGTCGCCGGCCCCTGACCTGTGCAGTACTGCAGCGCCGTCTGCATGGCGCGCTTCCTCTCATCCTGCCAGGCAGGGGCGGACTCTCCGCCTCCCCCCGCAGCCACAGGTAGACCTCCAGACGGTTGTCAAGCAGGAAGAACGCTGTTCACGAGACAGTAACCATGAAAGTAACTGACGAGGGAGAAAATGGGTCTGAATTTTGTATTTCGGTCAAACGTTGGATTCTGCTTGCTGTCACCTGGCTGTGGGACCGAGTATAAGGTCTCCTGGACAAAAGGCATCGGCGCCACGACTCCCGGGAGCCTGGTCGCGCCCTGCAGCTCTGCGGCCCCAGCGGAGGCGCTCAGGTGGAAAAGGCGGGGTGTGAAGTTATACTTCCCAGGATCTGAGAGGAGATGGATGGGTCGTAAGATCCGGAAGCAGGAGAGAATCCTTCCAGACGCAGACGAGAGTGTCCTACCGTGCAGCATGCAGTCGTAGGCCTTCCTGTCCGCAGCCCCAGTGCGCTCCAGAACTCTGCAGGTTCCGAGCCCTCCTCCACCACCCGAACCTTCACCGAGCTGCTCCGGGTCAGACCCAGCTCCGAGGGCCGGCTCTGCGTCAGACGCTCCACCACCCTCTTCCCGACCTCCCTGGAGCTTGAAGCGGCTTTACAGCCGGTCCACAAAAACAGCGCCTCCTGCAGGCCGCTGAGCAGTACTACACAGCCTCTGGACCTCAAAGATCCACAGCAGCAGTCGACCTCCAGCAGAGAGCCCTCCTCTGGGAGCTCCCCTCGCACGCAGAACAGGCGCCACTCTGCTGGGACCAAGCCTTTTTAGTCACATCGCACCAACAGGACGACGCTGCAAGATTTCCAGGCACTACCTGCTTGGGGGGACGTCCTCTCGTCCGCCTTTGTGGACGATCAGGCCGCCCTGGAAAATCTGCAGAAAACAGGAGGGTTCTTCTCCCTGCAGGACCACCACCTTCAGAAACCACAGAAGAGGCGCAAAAGCTGTAAAGAACAGCAGCCAAACCAGCCAATTCTCCCTTCTGTAGCAGAAGCACAGCTCATTTTATCACACCCTGCAGTACATTTCAGATTTTGCAGGTTCATGCAACCACAATTACCCAGAAAGTCAAGAAAATGAAAGTCTAAATATAAATTACACACCCCCGTTGGGGTGAAACAGACTAATATTCCAGAAAATGACTTTTCCACCACGGGGTCCACATTAAAGACAGCAGCACACATGATTAAAATAATAAAAAGGAATACAGTGCTCTGATAATTGGCTTCATGGTTTTGTTTTTGGGTCCTCAATGCGAAGGCAGCGGTTTGCAGCAGCGTGCAGGTGCACCTGTGAGTCCTCGTGGCTGCTGGACTGCAGAACGGCGCCGCCGGAGCGGCGACCTCGCCACAGGAACACGGCGGAGCTCCTGTCTGGGCCTCCGCGGTCGTCTTCAGGACTCTTTTCCGTCTCTGCAGCTACAGAAACATCAGCCCTGGTCAGAGCTTCTGCTTTTGTTGTACTGAAGAAGAAGAACGTAAAGCTCACTGACGCCCACCCGGAGCTGGGAGGGTGTACGTCCATCGGACGATGTAGGAATCTCCTTCGTGAAGCTGCCCGCTGCTCTCAGCAGGAATTTCGCGCTCCTCAAACTCCAGGACGTGCCGCGTCTCCACGGAAACGGTCCTCGGCTCCGTCCGACGCCCTTCCTCCAGGATCACGGCTCCGTGACCTCTCCGGACGCCAACGCCGCCCAGAACCTCACCGCCTAGAGCCCGACCCGACAGCAGAGCTTTGGCATCGCAGGTCAGAGGGCGAGACGGGGGTGAAGGTTCAGACTGGGAGGACTGGGAGGACCGGTCCGGGACAGACTGTGCGGAAGGGAAGAGGAAGGGTTGAAAAAAAGACAAACGTTGCCAACGTTACACCCAGATACAAACCGGAGCGTCCTGGTTCTGCGGAGCAGCCTCGTCTGGGCCTGCAGCCCCGCGGGGCCAGTCCAGGAACTTCTCCCGGAACAGAACCGTCTCCTCGTTCTCCGAAACACAGCCGAGCAAAGCCCAGGCTGGCCGACCCTCCCCCCTCCTGGAGACACGTCCAAACCAGCATTAGAATGTAAAATTCAGACTCAACATCAACAACACAAATACGCCTTTGTGCTACTTTCGGGTTTATTAACGCCGACGAGCCGTAATGAACGTGTGTTTCGAAGATTAGAAGGTGCTGCCGGCAGAGTGGAATTACATCTCTAGAGTAGTAAACACAGCCGTAAGCGATACTCCCGGGGAGCGAGCTTACAGCGGCATGCTGGGATTGCACCGCGTGGGATCCAGAGGATTGACCCGGCAGTTGCTGTAGTCGTAAGCGCCGGCCCAGACCTGGCGAGTCAGCTGGAGGGCGACGCTCCTCCTGCCGGGGGGGACCTCCTTCCCCTGCCACAGGTAGACCTCGCTGCCGAAGTCGAACAGCAGGACCTGGACGCAGGTGTGAGAACCAGAAAAAAAAAGCCTGCTGACGCAGGTGGGAGGATGGGAGACAGACCTGGGAGGATCCCAGCAGGGAGACGCTGGGGACGGAGGCCCAGGCCTGCTCCTCCGGCACCAGCCGCGTCTCCTGCAGCCGGTAGACGCAGTTGGACTCCGCCACTCCTCCCTCGGACGCCTCCTCCTCCTCCTCCGCCTCTGCGCTGGCTCCTGCGAGGCGGCACAAACACATCACCCGGTTTCCTCCTCACCTGAAAGGACAGACTCCCCCTGAAGTTGACCTCTCACCCCTGTGGTGCGTCCTTCCTCCCAGAAGCGTCCAGAAGTCCTCAGCCGGCCCGCCGTCACAGTTCAGCCCCTCCTCCAAACGGACGACCTCCGTCGCTCCGCAGCCGAGATCCCTTCGCCTCAGGAGGGTCGAGGCTACCTCGCCTGCCTGGCGGGCGACGTCGTTATTCACAGACTGAACGGAACCGCCTTTTAAAGCCAAAAGTCGATTTTCAGGCGCCACCTTGGCTCTCTCCTGGTCGTTGGCAAACTCTCCTGTCCACAGGAAGCAGCGCTCCGGAGTGACCAGCAGGAAGCAGCCGCCGCCGTTCAGCGACCGCGCCGACGGCTCCACCAGCCGCGCCTCCACGCGCCGCCGGCCTGTCGCCACACACGCCGGCGGTTAACACGGAGCCCGGAGCTCCAGTGGGTGAAAGAAAAGGACGTTTTTCCCACCTTTGAGGCGAATGAGCATCAGGCTGCTGAACGGCGGGAAAGAGGAGACGGACACGTCTGAGGCGCCGGGATGGGAGTTTTTAGACCCTGAAAACAAGGACGTGGACCTGTGATGACCCTCAACCATCGGAGGGGCAGTTTTACCGCGGCGGAGGAGGCGGTCTCACTCTTCTGCGCCTGGATCCTCTCCTCCGAGGCGGCGCCCATGTAGTCCTGAGTGATGTCCTCCCTGGCGGCCAGAGCCCTCAGGGGGTTTCTGGAGCCCTGAGTCCGACGGGACGGCCGCACCGAGCGCCTGTGCTCCGCCACGGCCGAGGTCAGCCTGGGGGGGGGAGCACACGCGTGCGTGAATGGCGTGAGGGCGGGGCTTGAGGCGGAGGGAGGGAAATCCGGGCTCACATGGGCGTGTTGGTTTGGCAGAGGACTCCCAGGTCCTGCTGAGCCGTCACGTCTCCGCAGGGCGGAGGCTGAGCGCAGGCGGGCGGGGGCGACTGGTCGCCATAGAAACCTGGCTCGTCCGCAGGCGTCTCTGTGGGCGGAGCTACCGGCAGGGCTGCAGGACAGTTCACTGGGATTTATTCTGTTTTATTTTTTACAACTTCGAACTGTTAAAGAAAAGACTGAAATGCATCGATGGTATTTAAAAGCAACTACTTGATGAAAAAAAGGAATTATTATTTTACAAACTTTTGTACGTGCACGTGAGAGGTTCTGTGGAGCTCTGGGAGGTGTCACTTTTTTCTAGCTCTGCAGGTCTGAGATCTGAAAACACAGAGGAGGAAGAGGAGGAGTGAGACTGGCGGAAAAGTGCAGGAACCGCACGTGTGTGTGTGTGTGTGTGTGTGTGTGTGTGTGTGTGTGTTTTAGCCATAAACTCACCTTTCTCGTCCACTGCTTCGACCTCTTCCCTCTGAAACGCACAGAGGACTGCTTTCGTCTGCAAAAAAGTAAAGTTTTATAGAAAAATACATCATCTAAAACCCAAACAAGTGTGTCCTTCATCACCTCCTGAGGCTGAGGTTGAGTCTGACTGTGGCTCCTGGTGTGAGAGGAGACCTGCTGAGCCTCAAACGTCTGATTCGTCTGCGGAGAGACAGATTCATGTGTTCTACTAGTGATGATCAATAAAGCCTGATCTTTAACGCTCAAGAGATAAATAAATGAAACCATAAATGAAAAAGCAAAAATCAGTAATACAAATCACATAAAAACTGTAAAAATCCTAAAATTAGCGCATACATATCAGTTAAGCTCCTTGTCTTGTTTGTAAAACAATAAAAAAAACCTTTGAACCATATTGAAAATGGACAATATGAAGATGAAAGAATGGCTGTCATCGCCATGACAACAGAATCACGGCAAACCAGAGGAGTTACCTGATTGAAACACATGACATACTGGGGCGTACTGTTAGAATAGACGCAGGCAAAGACGGGCTCCTGGCAGAGAAGAAGCGTTAGGGGCCAGAAGGAAGCCGAAGCCGATTAAAAAGAGGAGAAAATGTGCTTTTCAGAGGGGAGGGCTCACCCAGCGCTGAGGGGGGGCCTTCTCCACGGGAAGCTGCCCCTACAGGAGAGAGAGAGAGAGAGAGGGATCTAAACAAGCAGGGCTGTGTGATACACACACTCCTACACACAGGCAGCCCTCACAGCTGAGGTCACGGGGTCACACAGGGGTCAGCATTTAAACACATGGAGCCCTAAATCACCAGGGCCCTGTGAGCTGGTACCCGGTCACTCGTCCTCCTACCTGGGTCCTGCTGCCGTGGTTCTCCTCCGGATGGACGCCCTCGTCCTCTAGCGAGACCCACACGCGTCCCTGCCCTGCGTCCTCCCCCTTCTGCTGAACTCTGGACAGAAATGACGAAGGGCGCCTGTTAATCCCTGATGAGAACAGCTGGAGACACGTCAGAGGGTCACCGTCACCTCCTGACTGGTTAGAACGTTCCCTACGGACGGAACCTGACAAAATCCCACCCTAAAGCCCGTCCTGATGCGCCTTCTGTCCTAAAACCTTGTCGGATACTCACTGAGCGGCTCTTTGGTGCTGCACCGCTGGAAGCAGCTGTTCCAGGGGTGTGTCCCTCCCGTCCTGAGGAGTTTCCTGCCCCTCTGAGGTCCTCACAGGTGGGCCGGCGATGGTTTCCCTCCTGGCCCGAGCCCTCTGCCTCCACGGGCGGAGCCCCCCTCTCCTGCCGGGGCCGGCCGCCTCTGTCTGCGTGGCGGAACCGGAAGGACCGGATGCTGCTCCATCCTCTCCTCCTCACAGCCTCCACCATTTTGTCCAAGGGAGGACGCTGCGTCTCTCTGACCCGCGTCCGTCCCGCTGCCCTCCGCGGCTCCAGAGCAGCCCTTCTTCAGGATCCCTCTCAAGGCGGGTTCGGAGGCGCGGTGCTGGGTCACATCGGCGGGCGGGTCGGACCTCCGCTGGGAGAGACGGAGCTCGCTGGGTTTCAGGTTGACGGACGAGTCCTGCTGTCTGTCAGCCAGCTGAGGGGACAGACAGAAGGCGGGGAGCTGCACGGGCCCCCCCTGGAGCTGCACGGATGAGACGCTCGTCAAGCGGGGCCCCGGGAACCTCAAACGGTGAGGCGCGGCGTGTCACCTCACCAGGCTGACCTCCTCCACGGTGATGGGCTGCGTGTGGTAGCGAGCCCCCTTCTGCCTCCTCCTCTCCGGGGGGCCGTGGGCGGGGCCTCCGCTCTGCTTCTCCGCCAGCGCCAGCTTGTTGAAGAGCGCCAGCTTCTCGCTCATGCTCAGTTTGCAGCTCTCGTCGTGGTCCTCGGCCGGCTGGGCCGGAGCGGGCTGGGACTCCAGCGGTCTGGGCGGGCTTCGGAGACACAGGACCCGGCCTTAGAACCCCGGAGCCCGCCGGGAGGCGAAGGCGCTCCGTCTCCTGGATTCCTCACCTGATTGCCACCATTTCCTCACAGGTGATGGGCTGGGTCAGGAAGCGAGCGTCGTTGCCGCGGCGCGCCCTGCGCTCCTGACTGACGCCGCCTGGGCGGCGCTTCAGGTGGGCGGGGGCCTCTGGGGCGGCAGACTTCTCCAGCTCCTGCAGGGGGAGGAGAGGAGCCCCGGCGGTGAGACGCGACCACCAGAACCGGGCCCGGGGAGCAGCTAGCTGAGCAGAAATGCCCGTCTAGCAGGTCAGGGTGTAACCAGAGATGTGCGGCTTCAGTTACCACCTCGCCAGCCTCGGCGGAGAAAGCGGTTAATTATAACGCCTCTGCTGCGGTTGCTAACGGTTACAGGGCGGCTGCCACCGTCTCACCTGGGGCTTTACAGCTAAACCTGAGCTGGAGTTAAATACAGAAGCAGAAGCAGCTGGAAGTTCGACACTTTTTCAAATGTTTCACCGTCACACTTGATGAAGATTCCCAGTAGCTTTTATCGTTATTGTCGAGACAAACGTGGACTCACTTTGAACAACGACATCTTTGCTGCCACGCTCATTTTGGCTCTGGAGTCCGTTTTTACGTCAGCTGTTTTGGGGGGAGAGGAAAATCGTGGTCAGGCAAAAATCAGCGATTGATATTCTTTAATTGTTGAATAAACAGGCTTTAAATGGCGCCGAGGAGGAAAACTCTAACTCCAAAACTAAAAAACTCCATCTGACAGATTTACCTTTGCAGTTTTCTTCTTCTTCTGCTTCCATCTGTCTGAAAAAGAGAAAAGAATCAACATCTGCTCAATCTCAGCTCAGCTCCTCATCTCCTTCCCTCCCCTCTTACCCGCTGCTCTCCTCCACCTCCTCAGCCGTGACTGGCTGCGTCCTGAAGCGCTCGCCGCTCCTGCCGGAGCCGGAGGGGAGGTAGCGCCTGGGGCGTCGGCGGATCGGCGGATCCGGAGAGGGCGCCGCTCGGCCTGCGTCAGCACAGCTGGCGGGAAAGAAAGGTGGGATTAAAGGTCATCGCACAGGTAAACGGGCTGGCGGGGGCCGCGCACGTGCAGGTGAGCGTACACGTGCTGGGCCTGCGTGGCGCTCGGCGTGTGCTGCTGCAGGAGGGCACTTCTCAGCTGACCCACTGACACGCGGGTGTGGAGCTGCGGAGCTTCAGGTCCAGGGGGGGCGGCGGTGGAGCCGTCGGAGTCCTGGAAACCCCGCCTGGGGGGGACAGGGGGGGGAATTTGACCTGAATCTGAGACCTCCATGCTGGAAAACTAGTTTTTACACAACTTTTCTACTAATTATGTTCAATTTCGAAGACAGTGGGAGTGTTTTGAGACGCTCCCGCTAGTTTTGAGCTAATAGAGAGATTTAGGCAGAAAGCAGCACGCCTTAATGAGCCAGTGTGAAGGTAAACGTGTGTGTGTGTGTGCAGACAGCAAAGAATCAGCCTGTTCACAGGAGAAAGAGGCGGGCAAAAAAGAAATCAAATAAAGGCTCGACAGATCATTGCTCCAAAGTTTATGGTCGGAATTAGAAAAACAAACTCAATAAACACTGACGGCCATGCTTATGTTTAGAAGTGTGTGTGTGTGTGTGTGTGTGTGTGTGTGTGTCAAAGCAGGAACAGCTGCGGGGGTCCCACCAGGGTCAGACATGCCCTCCCACCACCTGCCTTCACGCTCACCTTCTGTGCGGGAGCCTCCACTACGCTCTCCGTTGGTTACTCCTCCTTTGCTGAGCCGTCCCTCCGTGGGCTCGGCTCTCGGGCTCCTGCGCCTCGTTCTCCCCCCTCCTCACCCACCGGTTCGGCAGCTCCTCCACGTGGCCGTAGCGCTGCGCCAGATCTCGCCTGCTCTCGGCTTTATAGCGAGCCATCCGGTCGGCTCCGGGCTCCAGGACAGGCTCCTCCATGGCTTCCGTATCCCTCAGAGGGGTTCCGTCGGTTCTCCTATGGTGACGCTTCGGGCCAAAGGCCAACAGAGTCCATTGACTGGACTCGGAGGGGGGAGCAGGACACCTGAAAGACAGAACCAGGTCAGAAGGTGGACGTTACTGGCGTCCCCCGCAGTCAGCGCTCATCTTCCTGGAAAGGTCCGTTTCCGCCGAAGCCTCTGCCGCGGCTGTAAAACGAGCCGCCAGCCTGCAGAGCCGTGCAGGAATCTCCCGTTGCACTGAAACGCAACACCCCAGCAGCTCCGCTCCGGGTCCAGGCCTCCGGGGCCAGCTGGGGACCAGCTGGGCCGCTCGGTCCAGAAGAGGCCTGGTGTGGGGTCAGACCAGGATCAGACCAGGATCAGACCAGGATCAGACCAGACGAGAGCCGGCCTGGAGGCCCGGAGGGTAAACAACCCGAATGAAACCCGCACGGGGACACGTGCCGACACCAGTGTGTGTCGCTGCGTCCGTGTGTGTGTCGAGGGGACAGAAACGAAACCGCAGCTGTCAGCATTCCTGACGAGGAGCACAAAAGAGGGGCGACAAAGAGGCGCAGGTCTGCAGCGCGGCTGAAAGCTCCTGCCGGCAGCACCGACGCCCGAACGCGTCTTCCAACCATAGAAAGTTCCAAAAAGGTGGAATTTTGAACAAACACAGCAGGTTCCAGAGAGGAAACACACGCATATTCCTACAGAGAATCAAGCCCGAACCCCCGACCGCCTCCAAACCGAAAGACCCGACAGCAAAAACCTGCAACTGGTTGAAGAACGGCGATGAAAATCACCATGACAACAAAGGCCATCCCTCCGTCTACATCTCACAGAGAGCAGCAGCGTCCCAGAGGTCAGGTGTCACTGACAGAGCTCCTGGGTGGACTTAGAGTTGTTTAAAGAGGAGAAGTCACGTGACCTTTGGCATCCAGGGTCAGAGAGGCCTCTCTAATCCAGGAAAAACACCGGCTGCGGAACACAGTCGGACAGGATCAGGCAGGAATTCCTTCCCAATTCAAATCCTAAAAAACTGTATCTGACTTCTCACCAAATATTACACGGCTGCCCTGGAGCTGCTCCGGCTCGGCTCGGCTCGGCTCGGCTCGGCTCGGACTCAACAAACGTCGGTTTGCGTCACAGCTGCGTAAAACATTTGGAGCATGGCGGCAGGGACGTCGGCTTCCCGCGCAAATGTAGCGATCAGTGATCGAAGCTGGTGCGATCGAGGGGAGGAACCGGCTTCGGACGTGCGCCTCCCTCACCTGCGGATCCGAGCGGAGACTCCGGCGCGGCGGGCCGAGCGGCGCCTCCGCCCTTCCTCCGCGCAGCCTCTGCACCGTCATTCCAAATGTGGACACACGCACGCAGCTGTGCAACGCTGTCCGTATTAAGAGGCAGAGTATAAATAGATGGACGGACATTTCTGAGCAGGAAATAGACGCTGCCGCACGATTCACATGAAAACAAAAACATAAAACCAGCGTGTTTTATGCATGTTCAATATGATCTTTAACACATCTTAACGCATTCTCCATCTGTTTATGCTACGATAAACCCTGATTTTTACCGATAATCGTTTTCTGTTGCTTTTACCGTAAAGTTTTTGGAGCCCCAATAAACCGTAGGCGCGGCGCTACTGACACCTGGCGGCCGCGTCGTGGAACTGCGTGGAATCCGACTTTTTGCTTTCGGTCAAAACAAAAAGAGAAAAATGCAGTGAAATCATTTATAAATGCTTTCTGAACAGGTAAACTCAAGTACAGAGAGAGTAAAAAAAAAAATACTGTAAAAATACAAACATAAATACAGGTGTGGTCTCTACCAGCACCATCATTTCCTTCAGTAACAAAAATAAGTCATTATTTCCATTGAAAGAAAAAAACAACAGCTTCGAAGAAACGATACAACACAAAATAACATTGAGTACTCATGGTGGTGTCAATTTCAAACAGTAACCAAACAGTTACAGTTAATCATTTTGTGCAAAAACGGAATGAATTTGAGAACATTTAGTTTCTTCATAATAATCAAACTTAACGCTGGAGACGAATCCTTCAGAAAGGTCGCAGATCTTATCGTGGACCCAAACCACACAAAAAGCTTTTTTGTGTGTCCTCCAATACTGAAATGATGTCATTTTCCAGTCGTCTTGGTCAGCGGAGTCACAAATCTTCAGGGCTTCGTGAAGAAAGGATGGGTCAGCGCTTTGGCGGCGGAGATGCGACTGCTCGGCCTGAACGTCAAACATTCCTGCAGTTGAAGAGGAGTCGCAGCTGAGATGGAGGGATTTCTTTCTTTACAAAAGCAACACAAAACCCAGCTAAAAGCTAATGAAAGCTAATCCAACTTCATTTTGGTGTTTTTCCTTCCATGCCACCTGAGATACCCCGATGGTTGCCGTGGTAGCGTTTCCTCCTTCAAAACCAATAAAAGAGAAACCAGCTTACAGACAGGAGGTGGTGCTCTTGTGGTCCCAGACTTGGCAGCGGTTTGGTGCAGGAACCTTCTGGCCGAAAGCTGCTGGGGTAGGAGATGGGGCTGTCTCTGGGCCAGTCCTCCTCCGTCGGAACGCCGATCACCCTGGCCAAAACAACCACGTCAGTCCGCCGCGATACTCCCCAGACTGTGTTAGAAAGAGAGCCTCACTCGAAGATTTTCTGCAGCTGCTGCGCCTCCGTGTAGCCCTGGAACAGCGGCCTGGAACAAAGGCGGGAAAGTTACTGCAGGGAACCTTTGACCTCGGTCACATGACGCTCACCTCAGCAGGAAGAGCTCGGCGAAGATGCAGCCGACGCTCCACATGTCCACCGAGAACATGTAGACAGAGTTGAGCAGCACCTCCGGAGCTCTGTACCACAGCGTCACCACCTGAAGGCAGCGGGAGTAATCAGATGACCGCCGCGGCGCCGGGCGGACGCGTCCCGAGGCCTCGCTTACGCCCGGAGTCAGAGCCATGTTGAAGCTGTAGATGCGCGCCAGGCCGAAGTCTGCGATCTTCACCTCCCTGCGGCTGCTCACCAGGATGTTCTCTGGCTTCAGGTCGCGGTGCACCACCAGGTTGGTGTGCAGAAAGTCCAGCCCGCTCAGCAGCTGGTGCATGACGTCCTGCGACAAGAACCTGGATTTTTATCGGCTGAAAACAGCACAAAGGCACGTCCTCCAGATGATTCTTGCATGTGTCTGCACTTAAAGGCACAAGAAAATCACCTTGATGGCATCTTTGCTCAGTCCAGAAGCTGGAACCTTGGACAGGTACGTGGACAAGTCCTGGTCAACGTACTCCAGGACGAGAGAGAGATCCAGGCTCCTGCCTGCCGGCACCACGGAAACGTCCAACAACCTGGACAACGAGGCTCAGAAAGCAGCTCCGAAGCCAACCTAACGTTCCGCGCTTCCTCCGAGCTCTTCAACACTCACTTGACGACGTTGGGGTGGTTGAAGTACTTCATCTTGCGCATCAGCGCCACCTCGCGGACCATGGCCGCAGGGATCCCCGCCTCTGACGCGTCCCCGCGGAAGTGGAGCTTCTTCACCGCCAGGAGGCGCTGCTCCCCCCCCTCCTCGCGGGCCTTGTACACTTTCCCGTAGGTTCCTTCTCCAACTTCGGCCAGCAGCTCGTAGCAAAGCCGGGACGAGCTCGCTTCCATCGTTTCCAAACCGATTTTAACAAAAATGAACCTGAAAGCTGCAGACAAACACCGGAGGTCAGATTTATGCACATTATTGCGGCCCGGAATCGGACCGAGTTGCAGATAAACTAGCTAACAATCTTCATTCCACTGGTACCGTTAATTGCAGGTATGCTAATAGGTATTACTGTTTTGCAAAATGTAAAAGCAGAGATTATTATTTTTTTGAAAGGATTTGCAGGGGATTTTTCACCTCAGACTGTTGGATGCACTTTCCTCTTCATGCCTCCACCTGCTGCAAAACGAGAAAGAACAGGATGCAGCAGGAGAAAAACCTATAGAATCTGTAAATCACACCCCCTTTTGTTGGCCAACTAATCAGAACTCCCCCAGTTTACATTTTCATGAGCACCACTGGGCGGAACCTGCAGCGCCCATCATCGTCCTAAAGATACACAAAAGACTACACAAAAGACTACACAAACAAGCAGGTGTAAACTGTTTGGCAGCCACAAACAAAGTCAGCAGTTGCTTGAAAATAAAGGAGCAGTTTGGACACATTTCCAGTTTAAAACATGCCATTTGGAGGATGAAAGGTTGAAACAAACATAGAGGAATTTTAAAAAGACGATTAAATGAGCCAAAATGAATTCTAAACATGGTGGAATAAACACAACAACAGGAATGAGTTTACATCCTTTAATATCCAATCAAAAGCTGTAAATCGGTGACAAGCTGACGTGATAAAAGTGGAGGATTCCGCTCTCGTTAGTGTCGTTGCGGCGTCCCGAAGCCGTCGGCGTGGCGCCTAATCGCCCTTCATCCTGCTGCTCGTCGGTTTGGTTCTCTTGGCCAGGCTGATGGCGTCCAGGTGAAGGTTGCGGTTGAGGATGACCGAGCCACAGGAGAGCGCGCCGGCCAGGGCGCCGGCGAAGCCGCACAGAAAGGCGTCCTGACCTGCGGCCCAACGCAACACAAGGTGACCCCAGGCCGAGGCGGCGGGCGACGCCGCGCGGACCACCTACCTGTCAGGTAGAGGTTCCTCAGGGGGGTCTGAGGTCTCACCGTGGCGTTCAGCTCAGGGCTGAAGCGGGCGGTGCCGTGGTCGGCGCCGTAAATCTCCCCTCTGGGCGCGCCGATGTAGTGCGTGTTTGTGATGGGGGTCCCCGCGTCCATGTATTCGATCTGCAGGGGCCAAACAGGAAGGAGCGCGTGGAACCCGGTGTCGGGTGCGGCGGCAGGGCGGGGACAGACGGTACCTTCTCTCGGGTGATCTTGGGGAAGACGTCCAGGACCACCTCCAGGATGGAGTCCATGAAGGCCTGCTTCAGCTCCTTGTACTCGGCTCCTCGGTTGGTCACTTTGTCCTCCTTCCACTCCTCGAACCACTTGTAGTTGGCGAAGGTGACCAGACTCAGGGTGGACTTTCCTGAGGAAGACCGCGGTGAAGATGCGCTGCAGCAGACGGGGAAGGTCCCGTCCTGGCCGATTACCTGGCGACCTTTCCTCCCAGGTGGGATCTTTGGCTGACGGAGAGGCGACGAAGAGGAGGGGCACCTTCCTGGCAGAGTCCTCCCTCTCTCCGCTCAGGTACTTCTCCACCCTGAGGAGGTGAAGGTCAACGTTCATCCCACCATCACCCTGATCGTCTGACCTCAAGCAGGTGGAGGAAAACCCACAGCTCATCCAAATTGTTCTCCGAGAAGATCCAGTAGTTGTCGGCTTTCAGGCCCAGCTCCTCCTTGGTTCCCGCCAGTCCCAGGAAAATGCTCAGGCCTCCTTCGCCGTTCTTCATCAAGCTCAGCTGCTTCTGGATGTCTGTCCCACAGGAAGAGCAGTCAGCCACCGCCGGCCTGAACGCGGCCCGGCCGCGGCGGCTCGGTTCTGACCCGGCAGAGCCCGCAGCTCTTTGGGCAGCAGCGTCTGGTAGGTGTTGAAGATTCCGGCGTCGGAGATGACCATGGGGGCGCGGATGTGGACTTCCTCCTGTCCCTTCAGGACGCTCACGCCTGGAAACAGTCACGGCCAGACGCTTGGACCCGCCCCTTTCACGGAGGACGGAGAGATTCCCACCCACCACACGCTTCTCTGGCCTCGTTGAACAGGATGCGGTTGACCGGAGCCCGGACCAGAACCGCCCCTCCCGCCTTCTCGATGATGGGGATCATGTGATAGGCGATCTCCGTGGCTCCGCCTCTCGGGTACCAGGCGCCGTTGAGGTAGTGAGCCACCAGCAGACTGTGCATGGAGAAGCTGGCGTCTTTGGGCATGTTGCCTGCAGGTCAGAGAGAAACCCGACGTCACTGGGAGGACGACGAGGACGACGACGACGACGCCGTCGACGACGACGACCCTTAAAAAAAAAAAATTAAAAAAATTTATTTTAATATTTCCCTAAATTCCTTATTTTTCTTTATCTTTTTTAAAACTTACTTTAATCTTCTTTAAACATTTTTAATAATAAATACAAACATTTTTTCCATTCCTTTTTCTCAAATAACTTTTACAATATCTCTTTTTATATCTTCATAAAACCATTATTCAAACTCCCTTTCTTCTTTCTTTATACCTAAAAACAAAATCTATTCCCTTAAAAAAATTCCAAATTCTTTTTTACTTTTATTATTTTTTTTTTAAATCTTCTTCCCAATTTCATCCCACCGTAGGTGCCAAAGATGTAGCTGAAGACGGCCCTCAGGTCCTTGTTGTCCGTCAGCTGGTTGACCACTTCCGTGAGGCTGCGGGACGCCATTTTGAAGAAGAAGGACAGACGTTTGGCCAGGCCGGTGGCCGCCAGGAACTTGGCCAGGGGCGCGGGGCAGATCTTCAGCAAAGCCAGCAGCCAAACGCCCCGGCCGGCTTTCTGGAGACGGAAAACACACAAGCGTATTCCCGGAAAAGAAAAAGAAAGATCCCAGATTGGGTCTTTAGTTTTGATTTTTTTTTTTCTCTAAAGGCTCCAAAATAAATGTCAGTTTTGACAACAACTGGGTGAACTGACACAAATTACTGACACGCCTGCAAAACACTGGCGAATGATGTCATAACGTCATTACAGGAGACGATGCCAGTTTTCTCTCCGACCTGTGCATGGACGCGACCTTTGAACCCTGAATGGTATCTGTGACAGCGCCGACAGAAATCAGCACGATAAAGCCCGTCTGTGTCAAAGTACGCGTTAAATCAGCCGAATGAACCTGAAATAAAGAATTCCTTTTCACGGTGGCTTTTCATGGAGAGACTCCCACCTTGACCAGTTTCAAATACTGGTCGATGGCCGCCTCCTCTCCGGGGAAGCACTTCTTCAGCTCTTCGGGGAAACGCCTGCTGCCGCTGTAGATGGGGTAGCGCCGGCGGTTGTCTGGGGGTCCGATCACCACCTGGTCAAACGGGTTCTCCAGCGGCTCCCACTGCAGCTGGCCGTCCGTCATCTGGTCCAGCATGCAGCGGAAAGGCTTGTGATCCAGCAGATCCCCGATGTAGTGGATCCCTGAAGGTCAGGCCCAACAGAGTGTCTGGAAGATGTGAGGTTCCGCAGAAACGAGCCCAACAAACTCACCGACGTCGAACTCAAAGCCCTTTTCGCAGAAGGTATGGCAGCAGCCTCCGGCCCGGTCGTGCTGCTCCAGAACCAGCACTTTCTTCCCCACCTTGGCCAGCAGGACCGCAAGTCCCAGCCCGCCGATGCCGCTGCCGATGATGATGGCGTCCAGGTTCTCAGGGACTTTACTGACCAGGAAACCTGCAGAAGCAAACACACCAGAAGCAAATCCGACGAGTCACCATTCAAATATATGAATATATTCATATAGAAATTGTGTGTCACTGCAAAAGAGATACTATCAAAAAGAGAATTGTGCTTAAATTTGATTTTTTTTTTCAAATTTTGCTTATCCATTTTAACCAGTTCATATGGCTAAATGATAATTCTCGATAGCTATTAAACTTGTAGAAATATGTAGAACTATTTTGTAATAGCTACTTATTTTGTCACACGATTTTTGCATGCACATTGTTCTAACTAATCCAAATGATTACGTATTCGTATGTTTTTTAAAGTAAATATAAGATACGACTGCGTTGTTGTCAACTCACCTTGCTTCAGAACTTTATTTTTCTCTTTGCGGTGGTGAACTATCGGCTTCAACGGCACACGAGTATCCTTCTCAAACGGGTTGGGTCCAGAACTTCCGAACACATATTTGATGATGAAGACGACCAAGGCAACAGAAATAATTCCAACGCTCAGCAGCATGGTGACGGAGAGAGGAGTGGGAAGAGTGGGAAGAGAGGAACGAGTGGACGTCAACCACTACGCTGTTTCACTTCCGCGTTCGGCCTCGCAAATCCCGCCTCCATTTTCATAAACAGTGGAGCGCGTGACGGCTTTTAGCCAATTGGAGAGAAGCTTGGTGTCGGCACAACCAATGAGCGTGTGGGGCGCAGAGACGCTTCCTATGTGGGCGTTCCTGAAACATCCGTAATATATGGAAACGTCACATTAAAGCGTTAAAAGATAAACATAACGGGGCCTCTGCCTTTTAAAGAAAATCTATCATATTAAGTGTTTCACCTATAGATTAGGCAAAAGCAAAGAAAACGTCACAGCAACTCCGCTTTATTTGCTCCAAAATAAAGAAAGAAAAATTACCTGCACTTAGTCTATTTCTGCTGCATCATGAACACCACGTGACCAGTCCTTTTATTAAACACCAGTTCCAACATGCACCCTAAGCCTCAGACTTTAAAAATTCTGCTGACATGCCGTTATAGTAAAATTATAACTGCAGCCTATAATTAATGTTTGTCAGCGTTTAAACCAGGCTGGTAAAGAAGCATTTTTGAAGCGATATCTCACTTGTGCAGCAAAACTTTAATCAAAGTCTGAGCTGTAACTTAGCTTCTAATGTTTGACGGTTTAAGATGTTTTTCCGCGAACACTGCCAGGCGGATGTTGAGTCCGGGCACAGCTGAAATCATAAATTTGATTTCCTGGCCTGGGGTCAGTCCATCCCCTTCCACGATTCCGAGGGGTTTTTCCCCACCGATCGGTCATGATCCACCGTTCTTAGTCAGCATTTCAGGACAGTTAGTGCAGAGAGCAGGAGGAAGGGCGGGCGTTAATACAGACAAGACCGCCAGCGGAGTAAAAAAACAACAACTGGCACTGAGAAAAAGCAGCCGAGACGCCACGACTGACCAAAAAAAGGTATGAGAGGGGGGATTTTTAAAAAAGTCAGGGAAAAGTAAATCTTAACAGAAGCCCTTGTCTGGTGTCCTCTTTGGGCATTTATTAGCCACACCTTTCAGAACCCTTTTTTTTTGCATTTAAAATATTTTTTTAATGTCTAAAACTGGATGATGTCTAATTCCAAAAGCACATTAATGGATAAAACAAAACAGCAGATCTTGCTCTGGGTGTGGTAGAGTGGAACCTGCGGTCTCCACCGATTATTTACACGTTTCTGTTCTGTCAGCCGTGAGCTTCCGCTTTACAGTAATCTGTGCAAACCGGTCGGGTGTGTTTGTGGTCGGTACAATCAGAACAGCGCTCGTTGAAATACAGACGGGAACTACGATGGCTTAAGGTCCATGTGATGGAGGGAGGGACGGGAGAGCGGGAGGACTCTCCCTGTCCCCTCACCCGGCAGCGGTAGTGCAGGTCAAAGTTTGAAGAGTCAAAAAAAGTAAAAATGGGCGGTGGGTTTCTCCTGTCCCTAAACAGGACGCGTGGGTTTGTCTCCCTGGAGGCCGGGGTGTCGGTGCGCCCTCACCCGGCTTGTCGGTGACATTTTGGCGTAGGGGGACGTCACTGCAGCACCAACCCGACCTAAAAGAGGGAGGGTAGAGGTTCAGATCAGAGTTAAAAACGTCTGATAAAACATTTATCAGAGATAAAACATTAATCAGAGGACTCACCTTATCTGCTCCCATGATGGGGCACTTCCAATTGTACAGATAATACTGGAGATTCCCGTCACCGATTCCAAACTTAAGCTTCTCCAAGAAAGTCTTGTTTTCCATTAGATCCAGTGCATTGAAGACATCGAACCCTTTCTGTGGAGACATGAGAAGGCGGAGGAGTCGTTAGTTTGGTGGAGGAGGCCACCCAGCAGGCCTGAGGAGGAGGACAACGCACCGATTTTGCCAGGATGAGCGCGTCTTGCATCAGGTCGAGCAGCGGCGTGACCGTGTGCACGTTGTAGAAGGAATACGCTGCTTTTAGGCTGTGGTGCACAGGGTGGTTCATAATGGTGGAGGGCAGAGTGTAGAAACTCAGGAAATCGGTCACCTTTCCACCGTTCTGGAAGACGCCAACGTACAGATTTCACCAGGATGCATCTAGAAGTCAACGGTACAATTTGTGGACCACCTATTGTTTTTTGATTTTGGAAATTTACCTGCCACCAGGTAAGTGTCAATAATGTTCTCCCGGGGCAGCAGCCAGTGTTCCACCTCTTCCTGGTTCATGGCGGGCACAAGGTTGAACTGTCTCAGGTACTCCCCGAGGAGCTGATGCACCACCGGCACATCTTTCTTGGTCATCGGCCGCAGACCTGAAGTCTTTGGAGCCTGCAAGGAAAAGGATGAGGAATTACCCTCGGCTGGGCCAGCCATCTCCTTCGCTCTCCGTTAATCCTCTCGCTGACCTCTGGGAGGCGGTACAATTTCATGGTGCGCTGCATAGTCATGTTCCTGCTCAAGTGGGAGAACTTGACCTCAATTAGCTTGCGGGGGTTGAGCGAGCGGTGCCAGTACCTGTGCGGAGAAGGTCCATTAGTGAAACTGAGCCGAACATCCGGGGGTATTTCTATTCCGCCTCACCCACCGGCACGTGCCCACAGGTTTGGGCAGGACCACCCCAGCAGTGTAGACCGCCTGGAAGATTCCCTGCAGGTTTACCCGTCTTGTGATTTCTCTTATCAGAACCGGAGCAACTCGTTTGGAGCGGAGCTTCTTGTGGACGCAGAGGAAATTGATCTCCACCATTCTCTTCTCTCTAAACATCAAAACAAAGCAGACTGCTTTTCAGAGTGCGAAATACAGATTCTAGCATCAGCAGTCGCCTGTTGTGCTGCGGACCTGTCGTAGATGCGGATGGTGGCAGGAATGGCGCTGATGAAACCCACCAGCTTCTGGTTGGAGTTGACCCTCACGCCGCAATGCCACTGAGGCAACCAACCCGGAGGGCGCAGCGCCCTAAAAAGGTCAAAGTGTAATGAGATTTATGACACAGATGCTCCAGATTTTTAGTTTTGTTTAGTTTTCTTTTGATCTGGGAGGATGATTAAAATTACCAGAGCAGGAATTCAGGGGAGTAGTCAAACCGGAACATGTTGTCATCGTCTTCAACGTAATTCTCATTTAGAAGCGTGTAAAGCTCCTTCAGCTAGTGTGAAGACACCAAACTTGATTAAACACTCGAATGTATTGGTACTGAACTCATTCTTAATGCCATATATTTGCATCAATTTATTTGTTTAGTGAGGTTAGTTCACACACTTACCACAGCGGGGTTGCCCAGGTCCAGCGTGTCCCAGCTGAAGCCCTGCGGGAGGCTGTAAGGCTCCTCGCGTATGCTGTCTTTGTCGGGTTCAATGCAGCCATGCGACGTCACCGTCTCCCCTGAAAGAAAACCAAACCTGGATGGTGAGGCACAAACCCTGCCGGGATCTGAAGCAGAAGTGAAAGCACGGCGGACATCACACCGAGTTTGGGCACAGGCTGCGTGTCCCAGAACTGGTAACTCCTCCGTGTTGCCTCCTCCATGGTTTTGGCCGGGCCTTGGCCTACAGAGAACAGTTCGATGGCCTTTTGGATCTCCTGTAGTTTATCAGCTGGCAGTGAATTCACCTGTGTGGACAAATTAGTCCTAAATGTCTGAGTCCATATTTTGCTGTGTTAAATGATCAAATAGTCAAACTTTTCTGTAACAATAAAATACAAAAACTACATTTTTAAATATCCCCGTTGACTCTACATTCTTTTCTATGTATTTGAAGGACACAAGTATCAAATTACTTGAATAGAACTTGAATTCAGGTGAATAATTCGTGCCTTGGCAAGGGGGTCCTTGGCTGCATCTGTGGCGCCTGATTTCTTTTTCTTTTTCTGCTTCCTTTTCTTCTTCTTGGCACCAGTATCATCCCCCCTGTCACTGGAAGAGGATGAAAATGGCTACTTGTTAACCTGCAGCTCTTTCACCAGCTAGGGCTGCTGATTTAAGTGCAGACAGCAAATACAGAAAAGACAAAAAAACAAATAAAAAAAGTATCCGCAGGCCTCCGCATTGTTACAATAATAAATCAAAGAATCAAACAAAGTAAAACAAGTACTGAGTAATACCGTTTTCTGGCCTGAGAGAGGCCGCATACTTACGGAGGATAATCTCGTTAGTGTCCGAGAGGAGACAGAGGCCAAGCACTGGCTCGTACTTGTAACAACAGCACAGATGGTGAATCACATGACCCCTCAAAGAGGAGCGTATGGTTTCTACGCATGGGTACATGTGTATGTGCAAGAGGTCATTGCCTGACCGAGACAATGGACAACAAAACATTCAAAAGTTTGTTCCACTGGCTTCCATTTAAAACAGGGTAGAGAAGCAACATCCATTCTTTGTTTCTCTCTGTGTGTGTGTGTGTGTGTGTGTGTGTGTGTGTGTGTGTGTGTGTAACTGTTGGAGATAGGAATTACATGGTATGCTCAAAAGCTCATCAATTCAATTAACTAACACGGTCATCACTTTCCACTTACAGCAGTGGTTGGGGATGTAGGAATGACACTTTTAGTGCCTACAAAAGTACGTATTTCAAGTAAATTTAAGTTCTATAGGTTAAAGATTCCTAAAACACACAACCAGAATAAGACTGACTTAAAAAATAAAAACGTAAAAAAAAACTGGCCATAGCAATGCTGATAGGTTCCAGTTAGAAAAGTCCTTTGAAACTTGGTGGATTAGGTTCCACAGCTTTTAAGCATGATTTTATTTTCTCACACTTTCCTTTCAAATTATCAAATAATAGCCAAACCGTGGTAAACTCCTTTGAGTCCCAGCTCGGACATATTATGCTGAATTATCATCGCCATAACGGATCAGCTAGTTTCACTTTTGATTTGGCTTTTTTTCTGCACCGAGACGACAAACAAAAGGAGTTTGACAGGTACGTTAGCAAGCAAGCTAACTAGCCAAATTATTAACTGCGGTTAACATAAATTGCGTAAGTGACAGGCGGTAAGAGTAGCCGTGCGAAATATACATGAAAAAACTTTTATTTTAAACAATAACTTTTTCTTGCTGTTACAAAACACGACAGCAAATGCACCGTTTACTTATTATTCGGTTTGAAGCACAGATGGTATTTCTACCCCCAAACACTACGCCTTGCTAAGAGCTGGAGAAGAGCAACGGTATAAAGCCCGCCCACAAAGAGAGTAGAGGCCACTGTCCCACCAATCACAATACAAAGCAGACAAGCACACAGTATGCCAGGCCAATAGGGTAAGGCGAGGGGGGCGGGACAAATTCTCCTGATGGCCGTCTGTCCAGAGCCCCAGACTGCTCACGGAGGCTTTAGCTGAACTCGCGATGCTCACACGTACAGCACCGTGACATATTTGGTACCGGCACGCTGTTAGGTTTCCGCTCTTACCCATCGTCAAGGTGGTGCTCTTCATTTTCGCAGTCACTGCAGTGTCCGTGGTCCTCTACATCTTCTTTCTCCGGCATCAGTGCTGTCTCATTCTCATCCGCCATCTTTAACCAGGAAGTGGGGGGTCACCGCGTGCCATCGATCGCTTTAAAGCAGTCTCGCTGTGATTGGTCCAGAGTTCCACAGTTCCTCTCAGCTGATGCATTCACTGACCGAGATATGGTGGGAAATTTCAACAATGTAACAAATGTATACGTTGAAGAATGAAAACAAAACGTCGTAAATTGGGCGACCTGGTATAATTTATGCCCCATTGAGTACATTTTTATTTGACACTGTTTATTAGTGGGTTTTTTTTCATTTGGTCAGGTTTTTTTTCGACCTATACACGCGGGGGTAAGTTAATGCTCGTGCCATGAAACCAGCGATATTTCAGTAATATTTGGAGTTTCACAGCAACCATCCAATATTTATCCATCTACATATCTGTTCATTTTTTTGGATATCGCCCTCTGTAATGGATGAATCAAACCAATGGTCTTGGTTTTCGTGCAGAGTGTTACCTGAAATGTAAACGTTTCAAGCCAGCTTTTTGTGACAGCAGTTTAAAAAAACGACAAAACACTCACAGTTTCTGTTATTAATGCTTCTATTCACCAAATAGACTGCAAAAATGCAACGTCATATTTCTATTTTTGTTACATACTGAAGCCTGACTAGATTTCATGCAATTTATTGCATAGGTTTTTACAAAAGCTTTCATTAGTGCACTATTTTATTATCTGTAGTTGTAACCAACAATAACTAGTGCAGGAATTGTGTTACCAACAATTTTCTTAATCTGAAATACAATAGTTTCAACTGTCACACACCTTGAAAACAATGAGACAAATACACCTCAGTAAACATTGATCTGCATGTTAACACTGTTCACTGTTCACTGTTCAAGTCTTTGAAGAAGTGGAAACATAAAAAATCCTCCTAAGAGAAATTAAAAGTGCCTCAATGAATCAGCTAAAACGGATAAAAGTGTTAATTTTGTCAAACGCGATAAAGCTGATGACAATCAATGACAAACATCATTATTAGTGCAAAAACAATCACTTCTAAATTAAATTTGATCTGTTTTAACATGCTTGTTTTTCTCCTTATGCAAAACCTACTAAATGCTCTTAGTCAAGTAAATATGTTTGTTCTTTAACTTATAATTCAACTAAAATGATATAGTTAAAGTACACAGCACTTTTTTGAGTGATTAGTGTTTGGTGATTTCTACCGGATTTGTGATTATTTCTTTATTATTTAATGTTTCTTTTAAAACTGTTGTTAAGCTACTGTAACAGTTACTTTTCCCCACTGTGGGATCAATAAAGATCTTATCTCAGCTCATCTTAGTGTTCCTTCATCTTGGATAATCCCAATTTTTCCTGGCGCTGGGGCCGAGGATCGGACTAAACTGGGCGGGCAGCAGCAGCTTCTCTGCTCACGTTTTCCAAACCCTTTTTTTTTACCCAGAGCGTCAAGGCTTGGCTTTGGCGAAGGCCATACGCTCAGACACCGTCTTGAGGGGGATTCCTTTGCGAGTCACTTTGACGTGGATGAAGAGGGTGGCGGGTGACAGACTAGAACCGTCTGCCTTCAGCAGATGAACGTGTCGGTACCCTGAGAAGAGGGAACGCACAGGTTGGGAACGGCGGCGTGAATGTTGCAGCGGCTCGAGCGTGTGTCCGCACCTGTCCGCAGGCTTGTGAACGGCAGCGTGAACTGGCCCACAAAGTCGTTTTTGGCGGTGTGGTCGTGGTCCTCTACCAGGAACCTGACCAGGGCCAGCTCAGGGACCTGAAGCTGGAAGCCCAGGGTGCAGTCCCACCGCGGGTTGAAACCTGTAGGGGGCGCACAAGCGCTGAGTACACGCTGCACATTCATATCACAAACAGAAGAAAAAGTACACTCAACGCCGCCATCTGTTGTCTCCTGGATTTAAATTATTAGTCATTTTTTAATTAAAAACAGCTCTCTTCTCTTGTTGGAAATAAACAGGCCTCAAAACAGGGATCAAATCAGAATTAACGGCGATGATTTACCGTTGTTGTCGATGCGCTGGGTTTTGCCTTTCGCGTTATCAATGGCCACTCCGTGAATTTCCACCCACACTTGGGGGTCAACGATGGAGCTAACCTTGTCTGTGTTGATTTTTGGCAGCTGCTGTGCCGAGATGATCTGAAACGACAAAAAATACGGCCAGTTTTAGACGCGGGTTTGTTGTAGCTATAAAACATTTATCCTGTTGGTTATACCCATATTAGACCTGCACTACAAAGTCTGATATAAAACTAAAGAATGTGTTATTGCACTTTTTTATTAGTTTGTTTTAAGTGACGTCTGAGACACCGAGATTGTGTTTCTGCCGTCGACCACCAGGGGGCGTAACAGCTTTGGGACGCCCCGACGTCCATGATGAGAATCAAAAAAGGCAACAAATAAAGCTTTTACTGAAATAAAGAAGGCGCGACGGCCCTGCAGCGGTCGGGTATGTGAGCAGATGTGTGCTTTGACACTCACTCGTATGCTAAGCTGGGTGGGGATGTGCCCGGGTCCTCCGCCTGTGTTCTCGGGATTGAAATTGGACGTGGAGCTGCACAAGAAACTGGGTTTCAGGATGTATCCACAGCGACCGTTGGGAAGGAAGCGTCCCTGGTTCAGGTCCATCTGTTCGCCGGGCGTCTGGAAGTTCAGAGCCACTGCGGAAACAATGAGAGCGTTTGAGCCGGTGAACATTCGTGTTCTGGTCTTACGGCCTTTTTTTTAGCGGATTAGTCTGAGTTTGCCTCTCAGCTCCGGTTTGCAGTACTGACCCATCTGGCAGCCTCCGTTCCACATTTCCTGTGGATCATAGTTGGAGGACTGGAGGCGCTGGCCAGAGGGGTAGATCCGGCTCAGCTGTCTGCTGTTGTGTCTCACAAACAGCTTCCCTGCAAATGAAAAGAGAAAGAAGCCCACGCTGAGATCCGCTGGAGGCCCCTAGCGCTCACTGTGGAATCAGCTGCGCTTCCGCAGCTCCACAAAATCTTCCCGACGCTGCCCGTGTTGCGGGAACATGCAGTTATTCCCGCATCTGTACCCGCGTCTTTGATGAGCCTGAGGGCGTCGCTCTCCGAGAAGGAGGACATTTCATTGGGAGGGTTTTCCGACATATTGTCGAAGCCACGGAAGGGAACGCTCCTGCAGTACACCACCAGCTCCGACAGCTCCGGGCTCAGTTTGGAGCTGACCTGTGAAGGACGGCAAAATTGCTCTCTTATCTCCAATCCGCAACCAGGCGGCGCCGGCTGCTCCGCCACCGACCTTGGCGGGATCCTTCCTCGGTGTGCTCTTGACGCCGTTTGCCACTTCATCGTCAGAGCTGGAGGAGAAACTGGCGCAGCTGCCGTTCTTTGCCAGCTGAGCCAGGTGAGGAACGTGCTTCTTCCCTTTTATCAGGATGCGACCCCTCAGGGCCTGAAAACCAGGTTGTTGGCAAAATCAGAGAGAAAGGCGGCTGGGCGGGAGGAGGTGCGGCTCCGCGCGCTGTACCTCGGGGGAGGGCAGATCCTTCGGCGGCTCAGAAGGCAGGGGCTTGGTCAGAAGTTTACTTCCCAGGATGCTGCGCAGCGTTTTGGCCATAACGGCCTGCTGCTCCACAGAGCAGTGGTTTTCCAGGGACAGGATGAGAGGGTAAGGAGAGGCCTTCAACACAGGGACGTCCATTATAGGCAGGTGAGAACATAAATACCACACAGGACCCTCAGACTCGGGTCAAGGAAAATGTCCTGGGACGCTCCGGCTCGGCCTTGCCTTCTCACCTTGAAGGCGTACTGGGCGATGGTTTCAATCACCTCCTTGAAGGGCACTTTGGAGGTGAGCGTGTGCCCGTGGTAGATGACCGGTTCCCCTCGGTCTCCGTCCCAGCAGTCCAGCTCCACGCAGCGGCAGCCCTGGTTCAGCGCCCTGTCGGCGGGAGCCACGCGGTGAATCCTGAGCCGGGCCGGCGGCCTTCCGGGGCCCTTACCTGATGTAGGGCTCGGTGCTGCTGGCGCTGGTGACTTGGTCCTTGGTCAGGTAAGTGTTGTGTGACGAGGAGATGAAGTAATGGGCCAGGGGGCGGCTCATGTCCTGGTGGACCCGGGCGTGGTCCGGGTTGAAGACGTCGTTCTCCTGGGACAGCATGTACATGGTGAAACCGTTCTGGGTCATCAGCTGGTTCTTCTGAGCTGCAGGGAGCAACAACCAAGGTCCAACCAGAGGTTCGGCTCTGTAAATGCTCCCGCTTCCCGCAGAACCTACCCCATTCGTTGAGCTCGTACGTGAGGATGAGGCTCTGGGCGTGCTTCAGCGAGGCGTCTTCTCCCTGGTCTCCCAGGAAGTCGCGCAGCTCGGCCGTGGCCAGCACGCAGCCGTTGCTGGAATAGTGCCGGAATACGGCGTCGAGTTCGGGCCGCCGCAGCAGCTCCCTGCAGAACTCCTCGATCTCGACGTGGTCCAGGCGACCGTCTCCGGAGCGGTCGCACCTCTGGGCGGAAACCGAACACCCGTGTCCAACGAAGCGCGCTTGGCTGGAGGTGATTGATACCGACCTTGAACAGGGAGCGGGCGTACTGCTCGCTCAGGTCGACGTTGATCATCTGGAGCAGCCGCTTCACCTCCTCGTAGCTCATCTTCCCGTCCTGGTTCTGGTCGGCCCTCCTCAGGTAGCCTCGGATCCAAGTTCACAGAGTTAAAGGAAACAGGCAGACCTCAGCGCTGCCGAAGCAGTTCGGCCGGGGGGAGCGGTCCTGTTTTCACTGAACCACCCAGAATTCCTCCTTTTGTTCCTCCCTTCCCTAACCTCCTGAGCTTGTTTTCCTGTCCTGCTGTCGAAACAGTGCGACGCTGTAAAAAGTCTCCATCTCCCAGCCCGGTTGTCTACACTTTATCAGAGACGTGCGTGAGGAAGGTAAAGATGGCGGCCGGAGGCCAACGTCTGACTAAACCTGGACCAAAGTGTTGACGGCAACGAGAAAGTTTTATCAGCTGCCTGTTGCTCAGAATTCCCACCCAGATACACCACTAAATAAAATGACTTCATAAAAAGAATATTTGAGCTGATGAAGCTTCCTGGTGGACCATTACTGCCCCCAGCCACTCAGCCGACACCGGGAACGCTGCCTGGATTGTAAACTGGGCAGGATATTGGTCGAGCTTTTCCTTTTGAGTCATGTTGGCCACGTACTCCTTCAGCGTGCGGAGCCCTCGCACCCAGCACTGGGCTTCGGCCTCACTGGGGCACACCAGGTCCAGGCTCTTCCTGGCTCCTCTGAAGACCACGGTGAAGCACTGCTTGTCCTGCACGGACCCCGACAGGCGCCGCAGCGCCTCCGACTGGCAGCCTTCGCGGATGCACTCCACCTCGGTGGCAGCGACTGCCGGAGGAAAGATAAGGGTTGTAAAAGAAGGGAGGAAGCAAAAGGAAGAGGCCTTTGAGTCACCGTGTCACTGTGTCATGTGATCCATTCGGACCGTAAAACCAACCAGGTTTCACAACAGGATTGTTAAAACCCGCAACTTTATGGAGGAAAATTGACTTTCGGCTTTGAAATGTAGCAACTTGTGCTGAGGCTGGAAACGAAAGCTGTAATAACCAGCAGAGACGTGCTAACATGCTAACAAGTGGACGGGAAGCTAATTCACAAAATATCTGTGTTTCTGTCGCAAACGACCTCAAATTAGTGTCTCTGGAAGCCAAAGTACGGTGAGCTAAATACGAATTAACGTCTGACACACAGTGACTCATGTGAGATCACCATGCTAACCACTAGCGCTGAAGCTAATGTGTTAGAACCAGAGCTGACAACTTTGATCCAACTGAAAACATCTGATCTGTGTTCTTGAGGCCGTGAATTTCATGGGATTTTATCCAGTATTATGAACATACATTCCTCTGGGATATGATGCGGCTAAAGCATTTTAACAGCTCAGCCTGCTAACTATTTTCACAAAGAGCCACAGCTTCTCCGCTCAGCGTGCGGAGCCACGAGGCGATTCTTTCAAATGAATTCAACTCAACTGAACAAAAAAAACAAGGCTATTTCAGACCAATTTTGCTCCTTTTTGCAGAGCTGTGGTGAGTTTAGGCAACTGTTTCTGCACAGAAAGTGGCTGCTGGCGGCGCAGCACCTTTATTCAGCTCGGGGGCTGTCGCAGAGGGCTGATTACTTAGTTGGGTAATAATGGCTGCCCCAACAAAAGCCTCATTCTCCTGCGGGAGGCTGTGAAGAGGCTGCTGTCCTACTCTGCAATAATACTCCACATTCCTCCTTTATGGCCGTCCCAGAGATGGCAAATGTGCCATGCATGTGTGCGTGCGTGTGTGCGTGCGTGCATGTGACTCGGAGGTGTTATATTTCCTGCCAAGAAGCACCGAGCTGCAGACGTCAGATCACACCCAACCTGGAGGGGCGCCTGGAGCCTGGAAAAAAGGAGCCGGTTCCAAACCCTCACCCTGGATTCGAACAGCCACTTAGAACAGACAAATATGGTGTTCAGCTCTGCACACACCAGTGAGGCCTTATCTCCTCCAGGCCGGTCGGAGGGGTTTTTTTACACGCTGGAATCTGAACGACGGGGGCTTATTTCTGGCTGAAGCACCGTTAAGTTTGACTTCAGCAGCACACTGTCCAGAACGACGCCGCAACAACAAATCTCTGGACCTTCCTGTTGTTAAAAGAGCTTCCTGCAAGAAAAAATCTCAGTCACTCCCTCCCTGTTGCCCTGCAGTCTCACCTATTTTCACCTCGAGTACCTTTTCTGAGCCTGCATGGAAATGAAAGTGGTCTGAGCCTGATTATAATTGCACGTGATTGAAAGTCCCCCTTTGCTGGTTTCATTGACGCTGGTCGTCAGTACATTTAGCAGCTCTCGACTGTTATTTGCTGCTGATCAGGCGAATGCGGTGAATTAGCTGTTAAAAGCTGATCAAAGTGTGTGAAAGGATGGATTTCTGGGGCAACATCTGCTTACAAATAGACAAATAGACCAAAACAGGCACAAATGTGAAGCTAAGACGCAGGCTAAGCTAACTGTCTCTGTGGAAGCCGCGCCACAGCGTGACGCCGACGCTTCTGTAAATCACCCCCACAATTAAAGTTCATCCTAAATATTTGCGAGCTGACATCGGCCTCGCTCGGTGATCTGAGCAAGCCAGAAACGATGCAGGCTTCCGCACCAGCGTCTCCTGAGCCTCAGCCTCTAATTATTGGATTGTGAGTCTCCACACAAACAACCTCTGTAATGAGGCGAAGCTGAGACGGACGATAATCCTGAGCGGTCCCAGTCTGAAGTGGGAAGGCCTGCTGGTCGCTGCTCATCCAGTCAGAGCTCCGTGTAGCGTCTCAGAATTCCACTGGTCCTTTGCCGATTTTCCATCTTAAATCTCCACACACACACACACACACACACACACACACACACGCGCGCTGATACTCACATGTCTGCTGTGCTTTGGCTCGGCGGGAGCTCTTGGTGGACTCGCACCAGACGGTGAGCCCGTCCTCCAGCAGCCGCACGTTGCGGCTCTTCTGCCACCTGGAGGAGCGGACCTTCACCATGCTGGAGCCCTGCATCATCACACGGATGTCCTCGTTGTCCAGCCCTGGAGGACAAACGAGGAGAAGACCAAACCGAGCTGTCATTTCCCTTTATCGGGGCAACATTGGAGGTTTTTGTGCGAGCGCGTTCATTCTCTGGAGCTGAATTTCGCTCAGTATTTCCAGCCGACCTCACAAGCGCGGGTTCTGCTTACACCGTCAACCCACGAATGTTTTATAGACAAAGACCGGGTGGGTCAGTCGGAAGGGTTCAGTCCTTGAAAGTGCAGTTAAATCCTCTTCAAAATCGGACTCAACGGCAGCACTGCTGATCTGATGAAGAGCGGGTCATTTGTCTTCAGCGTTGAAAGCATCTGGGAATGTTACTGGAGTAAATAAAGACATTTCCTTTCATTTTTGGGTGGACTACCCCTTTACTTTTCCAGCTTTAGCAATCCAACCAGCCCCTGAGTCCCAGCAGAAGTGGGATTGTGTCAACAGGCTTCCTGCTGGTACCGACTCAGATCAGGTACATCTGACAGCAGCTGGAGCGCTTTAGCCCAATGCTAACCGACAAAAAAGTCCGGAATACCCTTTAATGCTGTGGTTTCAGTGTGTTCAGAAGAATATAAGGCAACATTTAGGGAATTTGCATGTATTATAAGCTAAATTGTGTTTTCGGTGAGCCTGTGTGGGTGTTTTAAGCCTGTGACATGCTAACACTCACATCATTTGTGGGTCCCACGGGCAGGGAAATGAAGCGCTTTCCCTCTGTGCCTCGTTTTGAATTCACTCTTCCGCTCACGTCCTCACACCCTGAGCGGACTTTCTCCTTTTCAAATCACACCCTTCCATTCTCATTCTGGTGCCTAATGCCTGAAGTTCCTCAAAGGGCCCCCTGGTCGACCGCACAACAGACACTCCCTCCCCTCCCTCCCCTCCAGTGCCGCAGATTCTTCCCCGGCAGGGTGGAACACAAAGGCCCCCTCCCACCCCCCACCAGCCTGTCCATAACAAGCTGTTTTTCCAGGCTGTTGCCACATGTAAGGCTTTCCCACAAGCGGAGCACATGGGGCCGATTACTGCAGGTCGTTGACCAGGCGAAGCCGCTCAAACAGCCTTCGGCTCCTCTGTGGGGACCCTCGGCTGCACGTTCCTACAGGTGCATATCCGACAGGAGCAGCTCTGCACTGGGAATATTCTCCTGATTTGCCCCTGAAAGCCTGTTCACCGGGCTGAGAGAAGGCTTTTCTTCCTCCCCCTCAACCTTTCTCGCTGCAAATCTGGTTGACGGCCACTTCATCAGGTGGTAAAAAAAAAAAGGCCCGCGTGGCGACTGGGTAGCAACCGCGATGTTTTCCCAAGCCAAGTATTTCAACACAGCGCGGAGGCTAAATTAGTAGGCACGCTAGCATCCCGAAGGATGTTTCCTACGACCACCACAGTGACTCCAAGCGAACCAGCTCACCGATAGAAGCGCCTCTGCCAGCTTGACGTCAAAAAGGTCCCTCAAATGTGTCAAAAATTCTGATTTTTACACCTCTGTGGCAGGAAAACATGACCCGGTGACAGCCTGTTGCATTTCCTGAAGGGAAAATAACCCGTTTTTGTCGAATCTAAGTCTGAGTCTAGACTGAAGCTGTTTGCTGGGTTTCTTTTAGAGGAAACCTCAGCTCTGCTTCTAATTAAAAGCCTTGGATCACGTTTGGGTTTGCTCTAAAGTTGTTTTTCTGCATTAGACTGCAGAATGTGCACACTGGAGTGTGGAATGACTGGAATCATCATTAGCTCCCTCCGCTAATGGACGCTAATGACCTATACCGCAGCCCACCTCCAGGGGAGAAATCTGTGAAAGCAGCAGGTCGTTAAGACGTTTACTGGATGAACCGCGTGGAAGAAAAACAATAGAAACTGACTTCACCCCCCCGAGGAGGATCAGAAAGAAAATGGTCACATGATCCGCTCCATCATACGCGAGGCCTGTTGACATAGCAGCTCCTCCCAGGAGACGGTTCGCCTTTCCCAACCTGACAACTGTTGGTGGGGCCAAGACTGGACGCAGGTTTAATCAAATGGGCACAAAGCCGTCGCGCCACAAGGAGCCACATCAAAGCCACCTCTCAATCATCAAAGGAAAACGTTTAAAAAATCAAAGCAATCTTCTTTTTCTTGCCCCGTGTTTGAGTCTGTCCTTCCTGTCAGAGGAGCGTTTAATGAGGTCAAACCGAAATCTAAGACATTGCACGTGGGGTCCCGCCTCCCAATGGCCCCAAGGCTGCGCTCGTGTGTGTGTGTGTGTGTGCTGGGTCCTGGAGAAGTATGGGCCTGTGGAGGCCTCCCTTGAAGTCACATGACTGCAATACTGCCCTTTTTGTCCCTGATACCAGGTCAGATTTGCACCCTGGCTAAAGTCCACCTGAGCGCCTGACTCATGGCGGTGAAAGAGTCAACATGGTGGAGGTGGAGGTTGGGTGGTTGTCCCGCTAGAACAGCATCAAACATGGGACCAACAAAATCACCGAAGCTGTATTTTATAACGGCGTTTGGAGAAAAGTTGCCAAATTCTCCTCTCTGATGGTTTTTCCAGCACAAATGTCAAAAATGTGCTGCTGGCAGCTGTTTGGAGCGTCAGGATGGGCTGCTGCTCCTCAGTTCTGGGGCCGCCAGGCTCCCCGGAGCCGCTCCAGACCTGCGGTCGGGTGGTGGTCCAGGTTTCCAGACTCTTCACGGCTTCTGACAGGTGCTCCGTCTCAGCTCTGTCTATTTTGGTGGCGAGGAGCTGGCCGGGGGTGGGAGTGGGCGGAGACCTGTGGAGTTGCCCATCGGCTCCCGGTAAACGCCAGATCTCAGCGCAACACCTACAAACACCCACACATCCCTGCACCCCTAGCTTTGTGGGGACATTTATTCAGGCCCTAACCCCGATAACCCCGGCCCCTAACCTGACCCCAGTCCTGACCCCAACCCTAAAACCAGCTCTTCACCCACAAACAGACCAGCCAAAGTGTCCTCTCGTCCCCAAATTGTCCTCACTTTGCTAGTAAAATGAGTAATTTGGTACTGTAGCAAGTACAGAAACACACATTTTGACACCCTCTCGGCCCGGACTACTGTCATTATCTGCTGATTACCACTAATCTCCGCCGTCATAACGCCGAGGAGTAAACAGCTGCCTGATCCTGTTTAGTCTGGAAAAGTGAATTTCCAAAGTTTGGCAGCTGCTTTGCGAACTCTCATTTCACCTCCAGATGAGACACCAGGTCAGAATTTGCAGTAAATAAGATGCGAGCGACGTTTCGGGGCCGTGAGATCCATCCCGGGTGTTTGCCAAACGCGGATTTTGCTCGGATCGCTGCGTAATCGTGGCGCGTTTGGCGTCGGTGCCGGTGAGAAGCAACAGAGACGGGCTCTGGAAAGTCCTCTTACCGAGCCTCCTGCCGGGCTCCGCGGTCCTCCTCTCCTCCCGGGAGGTGCTGCCGGGAGTCTTCCCGCTTCCCAGCATTGTTGCGGCTCCTTCGGAGACCTCAGCCCGGCCGCCACCTTCGCACTCGGGGCTCGTCCTGACTCCAAGCTCGGGGGAAGGCAGAGCCGGAGGGGGGGGCAGGTTCAGATTTGAGGCCCCGAGCAGGGAGAGGCAGGGCAGTGGCTCCTTCTCCACATGTGAAGACTAGTCCCTCCCCAGCGGCGCTTCGTGCCTGCGCGTAACTCGACTCCGGCCCGGGCGCATACTTAAAAAAATCTGGGCGTCCTAAAGTGGTTTGTTGTTTTTTTTACATGCAGTTTAATTTGGCAACTTGCGCCAGGAAGATATAAAAACTTAAATAAACTGTAAACAGTCATCTCGGAGATTCTCCCACTCTAAAGCAACTATTTCCCAATAAAAATGTCGTCTAGATTGTGTTTAATAACGTGAAATGTAGATTTTTCAGACCAATACAATAAAGTTCTTGAGTAAATACCGGACAGACGTGTTTCTAACGTAGGTGTCGTTTCATGTTACGACTCTGAGACTGAAGAGGAATCTTTTGTAAAATCAAAAGATTTATTTGAAAATAACCTCCCAGATGAAAGTACAAAAGGTGAGAGCGAGGCGCCCCCTGTTGGAACGAGGCCTCAAGTGTCTGAACCACAAAGTCAAATAATGGAATCAATCATGCAAATCCAGGATTCTAAATATGAGCGAGCGGAAGGAAAACCAAGAGATGCACCGACCTCTGGCAGCATAACTGAAGTTATGACAAACAAAAGTACCAATATTAATGGGACCTGGTGCTGCAACCAGGAGTTTAACATGCAAGGGTCCAGAGAATATCTGCTGTGTCAGAGAGAGCGAGATGGAGAGCGTCTGAGTTGGTTTGGAACCACTCATTAGTCTCCTCTGCAGTTCTTTAGTTCCACATTATTAAACACACACTTAGCCTGGACCTGCTATACAAGCCAACGCCTTCTCTATCTTTCATATTCATTCGAGCGCAGCAACGACAATGTCAGACAGAAGGAGAGATTAAGTTATTCCCACTAATCCCCACAAGCTGTGATCTGTGCAGGAAGCTCTGGTTCCACGGCTGCAACCAGAGCACCCGGAGCCCCTGGAGGTGGCTGCGTGGGGGCCAACACCTACCCTTTGCAGGATGTCCCCAGGTCGGCTTGTTGCAGCGGGCAGAAGCCCGGCTGGATGGCGACGGTGGAACCAGGAGGCCGGTGTTGGTTGCAGCTGCTAAACTTCCAGGTCTTTACAAGCAGCAGAGGAGTCACCCTCCCCAGGAGGTCACGGGCCGAGCGGCACGTTTCTGCTAAGAATACTTAAGAAATGCTTTCCTGGAGAAATGCAGCCACACGTGGAGTTTACAATGAATCCGTTGTTTTATCAAACCAGGAAAGCTCCCTAATGCATTTGAAAATTATGCATGTAAAGAGCAACAGAAACAAACATTATTATTATTCAGACTCAACTGAAATATTGTTAGGTCTAACAGAAATTTTGTTAAACTAATGCATAAAATAACGCCGGTGCCAGAGTGTTGAGGTACTCTGATTTTAAAAATCCAAGAAGAGCTGGCTAAGCAGAAAAATAAAGGCTCAATGCTGCCTGCAGCTCGGGGTCCGTCTAATTCCTGAAAGTCAATTTGCTCTTCGAGGGTTCAACGCCGCAGATAAACCCGAAGAGAGGCAGATTTCCTCTGCCTGTTTTCCAAGGCGGCCGTCTGTAACGATTAGACTTTGTGTGTAAATGTAAAAGTTTGAATTCTTCGTAAATATTCAACGGAAATAATCCTAAGGGAATCACCACGCTCCGGTAATTAGGCCGACCCAGGGATGTCACACTGGCCTAGTTAGCAGCACGCTAGCACCGGATAGTCTGTGCCAAAGACTTGCCTGTTGTTTATTTTTGAAGCTGGTGCTACCAACATTTCATAGAAAAGTCATTGCTCGAATTAAATAAAGAAATGCACGTTTGAATGCAATCGTATGTTCGTTACATAGTCGCTCAGTGCGTAGACGTTAGCATATGCTAAGATGGCTTCGCTTGCAGGACGGCGGGTCAGATAAAAATGAACCTGGCAAACACTTTCTCCTAAATGTGTTTATTGGGGTGACAATGCATATGGGTTTCACTCGTAATCAACCGTTGTAATGCTTAGTTTCGAAACACGATTGATTTGCTAACTAACGTTAACATTCGGCTAACGTTAGCTAGGTACCTTATCCTTAGCTATTAAAACGGCACAACGGTGTACGAGTAACGCTTCATATCTTAACGTGAGTGGAATATAAATACACAGATCGGATCGACAGCACTCCGTTTGCCGGTAACATGGGTGTTAAGCAAGTGTGATATCGCCTAACCCACCCTTACACAACCACCGCTTCGGAGGTGCGCTAGCTGCAGCAGCTCAACAATAAATGGCGTTTGTTTACGCTAATTCCCGACTTCGCCTCCAGCCGCCGTCTCATAATGTATCACTCCGCACAAAACACAGCGTATTCTTCCTGACACAGCAAACAACAAATACGCCAACAAAACGTAGATTTAAATACGGCTCGGCGACGTGTATTGCTGTATTTTATAGAGGCGATGTTTACATATTTGGATAATGTACTTGAACGAGGATTCAAATTGGACTACTTTCCACACGAGGATATTTTCATTTCAGTTCAAGTAGAGGAGTGCTTCTCAGGTCTTCTTAAATCTACGTTGAACAACACAGACGGAAAATAATAATCAAAAAAAACATAAATTGTTTAATAATGTCTTTCTATTGCGGCATTTTCGTAATTAAGTGAAATGCGACTTGTCTAGCTTCATTTGAATTTACAAACTTTTAATCACGACCCCTAGTTTCAAGATAGTACATTCCTAAGATAGGACCCGGACTACTTTCTTGGAGTGGGCAACGCACTCTTGATTGACCACAAATGTGACCAATAATAAAATACCTAAAGCTTAGCAACAGCCAAATTATCGCCTCGTCCAATCAGATAAGAGAGGTGTGGGCATTATGGCGCTCAACATTCTGCCACCTGATTGGTCAAACCGCTCGTCAGTTACGGTGGAATTGTTGCCAATGTAGTCCGGAGACGAGGTCCTTGTTCGCGCTTTGCGGAAACGGAAACGACATTACCCACAATGCCACGGGTATTCCAAGCAGCAGCATGTGCGCAGCGCGAGGCGGAGCTGGTATAAGAGCAGGAGCTCGCTCGTGTGGAGCGGCACACTGGACGCTGCTGTGACGGCGGGACGTCGTCCGCCGGGGGAGCGCCGCTGTGACAGGAGCGAAACAGTTAATGGTAGTTGGCGACAGTTGCTCCGACAAACCCTCGCAGGAGTAACAAGTGTTCGCCGTTCGCGAGCGAACCCGCTTCACGGGAGTTGATCTCGGACCCGAAAAACTCTTCTAAGAGATATCGGAACATTTGGGATATTTTTGTTGATTTTTTTTTTTTCTTAGAAAATTTAAGTTGAACGTGTTGTGGCGAACTTTGACGCTCGGTTTCGGGGGCGGGAATATGATCTAAAATAGAAACGCTTTTTTTTATTATTATTTTTATTTTGCCACGGATCATCGGGATGACCGAGCCAGCGGAAGAGACCCATCACCGGGAAACTTCGGGCAGCCCGTCAGGTGGGATCGGCGGAGACGCGATGGAGCATCTCCCGGCCAGCAACAGCGGAGGACCCGAGGAGGGCGGCAGGGGGCGCCAGAGGGCGCAGAAGAAGCCTCGGCGGGCGGAGAACTGCGAGCAGATCGGCGCGGACAAGTTATGGCAGCCGAAAGGCGGACAGAGGGGGGTGTGCCCTGCCTTAGCAGGCGGAAAAGAGCTGCTCAAGTGCCCCGTTGCAGCGCGGCCTCATGCCAAAGCCGAGGCCGACGGCAGCCACGAGTCGAACGGGAAGAACGGCGGGGAGCGACCGCTGGACGGGACTCTGACTCGGGTGCGGGAGGAGGGCGCGCTGGTCGACTCCGACACCGGCCTGGATGCGCGCCTGGGCCGGAGGAAACACCGGCGCAGGCCCTCCAAGAAGAAGCGCAACTGGAAGCCCTATTTCAAACTTTCTTGGGAGGAAAGGAGAGCCCTGGAGGAGAAGGAGACCGCCAGGGCCTCCCGGCTGAGAGAACAGATGTTCGCCAAAGGGCTCCCGGTGGCCCCCTACAACACCACCCAGTTCCTGATGGACGAGCACGACCGGGAGGAGCCGGACCTGAACACCGAGACCGGCGCCAGGCGGCCCTGCGGGGTCGAGGACACGGTCAGCGAGGAGGACCTTTTCGAGCCGAACCCCAACGAGGACGAGGACGACGACGACGGCAGCGGCGGCGGCGGCAGCGACGGCATCGGCAGGCCCGGCAACGCCGGCGGGGAGTTCCTCCAGAGAGACTTTTCCGAGACCTACGAGATGTACCACGTGGAGAGCCTGCAGAATATGACCAAGCAGGAGCTGGTGCAGGAGTACCTGGAGCTGGAGAAGTGCATGTCGCGCCTGGAGGAGGAGAACAACCGGCTGAGGCGCGCCGCCGAGCCCGGGGCGCTGACCCCGGAGAGCTGCCTGCTCCGGCTGGGGGAGCTGGAGAAGGAGCTGGAGAGACTGAGGGCTCAGAACTCCGAACTGCTCCTGCAGAAGCAGCCCGGCGGGGACCGGGAGCAGGTGGCCACCAACTAGGCGCAGGGGGAGGTGGGACTGGGGGGCAGGTGCGTCCGGGCCGGGCTGCTTTTTTAATCCGTTTTCTGTTATCGGTTCGTCCCCGGGACGGTTCCGTCATTGCACTGCAGCGCTGTCAACGCCGATGTTTCCTTTGTCTGTGGGATATAAGGGCGCCATTTGTGTTCGCAACCAAAAACATGTTTCAAGAATAACACTTTTTTTCTTCTTCTTCTTTTTTACGAGGAGAATGTATCTGACAACAAGGTTCGTTTGGACCCCCGAGAGACCCGTTCGGAACCAGTTAGTTGTGTTTCCTCAGAATGAAAGGACGCTTCATCCCGGCTGAGCTTTGCAGGATTTAAATCCAGAGCTGAACCTTTTAACAGTTGTGCGTTAACCTACGTTGAATAAAACTTTGAATTCTGTCGACTCTTGTGAGCCGTTTGTGTCAGCACACGTCCAGACTCTGTCCGTCACTCCTGCAGGTTAATTACCGAGTTCAGGAACGACGGAGTTGCTTTTTTAAAAGTTAAATCTGCATTGAAATCAGGTTTTTTTTTTGCAACCGGGATCTTTGCAACGCTTAATTTCATCTTAAATCCCCCTCAAGGCTCAAATGTCACAAAAAGTGAGGGTAACAGTAACTCCAGAGTGAGGAAACCTTTTCATCTTTCCACTTATAACTGGTTTATTACAGGTTATTCCTACCTGCGGTCACGCCGGCTCGTGGCCACCAGGGGGCGACAACCCGCGGCCTGAAAGTGGGCATTAAACACGGCTCCGGTGGCTCGTTCCTTTAAACATAATTCTGTTTATTTACATCATATAATCTCGCTTTAAAGCTCACACCCAGGAGGGGAACTCGCGTCAGGGTGACAACCTTTCAAAGTCCAGTCATCTTCGTTATACTTCAAAGCAATTCCAAATGTACAGGTACAGTATGTTACAGGTCAGGAGAGAATGTACACGAGAAACAACAGAGGAGGAGGAGGAGGAGGAGGAGGAAAGTGGCACCACAGAAGAAGAGCACATCCTGAAATCAGGCACTTGCAGGGACCGAAACAGGACTGTTGGAGCTTGCTGCACCCGGATTAAAATCTGGATTATTTGGGAAGAGAAGAACACGACTTTGGGTTTTTTGAGCTGCCTGTTAACGACTGTCCGTCCTAATTAACCAGCCTCAGCTCCTCTCCCGCCACGCGCGCGACCCTGTGGTCGCCGTGGAAACAGTACTGAGAAAAAGGCCATCGGTTTAGAGCAGGTTTAGTCTCAGGTGAAATCATAATAAAAGTACTTTTTTAAAATTTTAATACAAAATATATAATATATATATTGAATATAAAACAAAAATATATTAAAAGGGAACATTTCAAGTAACATCTTGAAAGAAACGAGTGCGCGCCGTACGCATCTTTGTAAACAGTTAAAAAAACTAAAAAGTAAAAACAAATAATATTAATATTTACAAGGTTAACTTAACAAGGCTTTGTACAAATGTTACACACACAAACACGCCTGCACACGCGGACCAGAACCTGCGGAGAAGCCGGGAAGACTGGGAATGCTCTGGGATCCGTTGTTCTTCGGAGCGCCGTTAGCGGCCGCAGCGCCACCTTCCGGTCAGGCGGGGGTGCAGGAAGCGAGGCCAGGCGATGGCGATGAGGTGCGACTGGTCTCCGCCTGC
>CAAE01014988.1:0-11191 GCA_000180735.1 Tetraodon nigroviridis
TCCATCCATCCATCCATCCATCCATCCATCCATCCCTCCTCAGGCCCGTCTCTGTCCAGTCAGCTGCCCTGGGGTCAGGACTGCCTGACACACCTGAGGACTGTCACCTGTGGGATAAAAACCTCGCTGTTGGACAGAAAAACCCAGGTCGTCTCATCTCATCCTCATCCTCATCCTCATCCTCATCCTCATCCTCCGACACCTTTCTTTGCCCCTGGAGGGGTGAGAACCGCCCCCTACGTTTCCAACCCAACTAAAAACCAGTCCTCCCAATCAGCCCAGACACAAACTGGATAGTATGAGGACATGTGGAGTCATACTTTGTGGAATAAAGAGGTGTGAAGGGAGGTGGAAAACAGCAGCTGCTGCAGAAAATGCATGCTGATCAATGGAGCCACCAAAGACCAGTTACGAGCGAAGAGCTCTCACTACGGCTAATCATTATTGTTGCCCTTTCCGACGGCCATTATTTCAGGAAACCCAAGTCTTTAAAAACCATCAATGCCACGGGGCGGCTCCTATAATCTATATATATATATATATATATATATATATATATATATATATATATATATATATATATATATATATATATATCCAAATAATGTCTTAGTGGTTGGAAGGATAACATCACGTGACCGTCGCCGCCTTTGCCCGAACCGGAGTTCAGCTGGTTCGAGGTGCCGCTGCCAGCAGGTGACCCGGGCACCGTGGGAGTGATGGCTCTGTCGTGAATAGAGGATCTGTGGCGCAGCTCCGCGAAGCCTCCATGGTGACGGAGACGTCGAGATGAGTGTGTGTGCGCGTGTGTGAGAGAGGGAAGGAGACGGAGAAGGAGAGAGGGAGAGAGAGAGAGAGAGAGAGTGTGTGTGTGTGTGTGTGTGTGATGTGATGTCAGGTGAGGATTACCGTGGAAAAACCAGCTCAGGTGAGTCTTCATCATCATACCTTTATTAAAAAGCCTCGCGCCAACACGTAAAAACCCGTGTGCAGCGCGCGCGGATGCTTCCCGCGCTTTGGTTGTTGGCGTGGAATGGCGATCGTGCTCATTTTCACAGTATCAAATTACTTCTGCGTCGACGACCACCGCGTGAGCAAACGGTTAATGAGCGCGAGGAGGGATCGATTCTCCCCAATGCGGAAGCGGCAAAGACGCTCGCGGACGCGCCATGGATCGGATCGGAATCGGACTGACCGTTCCTGCTGGATCGATGTGACGTTTGATAGGCGAATACCTGAACATTCAGCTGTCGGCGTGCGTTGATCCATCAGCGCGCGCCCGTGTGCGCGCGCGACTCTGGCCTCATCACGCACGGAGGAGGCTGAGGGCCACTTTTCTTCATCACCAGCAGAAATCCAGTGAGGTTCTAGATGAGTCTGAGAAGTGACTGGTTTTAGTAGCAGCTCCTGTTTCAAGCTTCCTGGTCCTTTGAAGGCTTTGATGTTGTATTGGTATTTTGGTTTTTGGTGTATCTTCAGGTTCCTCCTGACCTTAAAGACGCCATTCTGACTCTGACAGCTGCCCCCCTCTGGATCACATTCTCATTCAGACCTCAACGACGATTTTATACGTGTCTGTAGTGTTTTGAGCAGGCAAATATGTAGCCCGAGGGGCCACGTTGGGTCTTAGATCTTGATGAAGGGGCCGGTCAGGTGGTGCAGAAAGCCAACCCCCAATGAGGATCACAGGTTAGCTAAAAATCCCGCTCGATGGACTAACGACTGAGAAAATGGTTCCAACTAGAGATGGATGATGAAGCTTCAAATGATGTTTGGCTCCACCTTCTTCAGAGGACATGTTAGCATGCTAGCTGAAGGGTGCGGTCTGGACCTTTCTCTCACCAAGCTGACAAGCCTCTTCATTTGGCTTTTGGAGAAACGATTGTCAAGGCTCTGCGGGCCGGATTAATAAGATCAGCGGGCCACATGTGGCCCCTGGGCCTCAGTTTGCCTCCATTTGGCGCAGCTTTCAACGGGAGGAAAAATGTTTGCGGCAGTAAAAAAGTAAAAAAAGTTACCAACGTGTGGGTCTCTTTGGTCAAAGGTCATCAGCACCACCTGACCTATCAGCAGATCTCGTCCCAACACCCTGAAAATATCGATCCCAGTAATCCCAGTAACTGGTCGCAGCGGCGTCTGGGAAGGTGGATCTGACACTCCTGCTGATCGCAGCCATCGTGCTGCATCATGATTCATTAAAGGTGAAATCTGAGGTGTCTAAAAAGGTGTGTGTGTGCGCGTGTGTGTGGGAGAGATGTGCAGTAACGCATCAGTAATGTGATTTCTGCGTGACAGTGCGCACACACACACACATACACACACTTCCTTCTCCACGGCTGTTTCCACCTCCTTCATCCCTCTATCTCAGCAGCCTGTCTGAGCCTGACACCTCCTCCCCTCCTCTGCCTCCTCTTCCTCCTCTCTACGGGCAGAACATCGCAGAGGAAAAAACACCAACACTTGGGCTGCGTGCACATGCACGGCGCGGAGGCCATTGTCAGCACCGCAGCGGTGGAAGGGGCTTGGCTGTCAGACGCAGAGGAATGATAATTAGGAAGAGATTGAGTCGGCGGCAAGAGGAGGAGAAGAGGAGGAAGAGGAGCAGGCCTGCAGCACCGAGAGCAGCAGAGGAGGTTGCGAAGGAGAAATCGGATTGATCGCAATCCAGACGGAAGCCAAGCAGCGCTTTCCTTTTTCTTCCTACTGTACGAAGGAGAGGATGGTGACAGCAGCAGCGGAGGAGGAGATGGAGGGATGAGCCAGGATCAATACGCCTCCCTCCTCCTCCTCCTCCACTTTCATCCCTCCATCACCTCTGCAGGAGCTGCTGAAACCTGTGAGCACCACTGCTTGCTTTTTATTCCTGTTTTTATGGCTGCTGCAGTGCGTGTGTGCGTGCGCATGTGTGTGTGTGTGTGTGTGTGTGTGTGTGTGTGTGTGTGCGCGCGCGCGCGTGCGTGTTGTGCGTGTGTGTGTGTTGTGTGGGTTATATAGGCCATCAGAGCTGTGCGACTGTATCTGCAGCCTCCAGTGTGTAACGTGTGCATATGTGTGTGTGTGTGCTGCGTAGGAGCGTGCGCGGTGGGCTGGGGTACATGTGGGGGACGTATGGACCACATGTGTGTGTCCTGCCCTAAAACGCAGCCGTCAAAAAAGGCCAATTACAGGCGCTAGCGTTGCCCAGTTGCACGCCGCCACCTACACTCGGCGGATTCGCTCAATGCGACAAACGCTGCGTTCGGAGGCTCTGGCTGCTGCTCCGCACGCGTCAACCTCTGTGACCACAGCTGCTGAAACAGGCTAATTCCTGTTTTGTGGTGTAATAAAGCCACGACCGTCCTCCTGCCGGGGCTCCGTGCGGATGAGACTTCGGCTGCTGTTGAGTGTTGTTGCAGCTGACCGCCGCTGTCTTGTGTTGACTCTGGAAAAGAACAAACGGGCCGGTTGTAGCGAGTGGATGGAAGCGGCGGTGATTCTCGACAGAAGGCGTCTGACGTCTTTTTATGTGGAAGGAGTGGGATGCACCTGTAGCTAGCCCTGGTTGCGCCTGTTTTAGGGCTTCTGTCTGCGGTTTGTAGCATGAAAAATTGATTGCGCAGCCTGTTGGAGTCCCGCTGTTCTCCATCAAGCAGAAACGTGGACGGTGTGCAGCTGCAGCCGTGTCTTCATACTAGCCTCAGTCACCTTCGGCAGATGGAGGCTGCGCCGGCTGCGCTCACACCAGGAGATCCCAACGTTGGAGGAGATGTGGAAGTTGTCAGCTGTGCAGAAAGTACCGAAGAGCTTCTGCTCTCTGCGACTGCACCAAGGTCCTCGGGTCCGCTGTGATCGGGGAATGAGCGTAGCGTTCTAGTGCTAACTCTGAGCCTCGTGTGAACCCAGCAGCTCCGGAGAAATGTGCAAAAAGTCAGAGCGTAGGCCGATATCTGGCACAAAGGGTGGGATAGAAATGTACAAGCCAGCAAGCGGCTCGTGCGGACGTTTAGTCATCCAGGTGAAGTTAGTCAGAACGACTAAAATAAGAGAGGTGGGTCCAGCTGAGCCTTTCTTGTGTGGCCTGGCCTTCATTTAGGACCATCTGATGCTTCAGCTACGTTTGACTGTGAACACTAGAACTGAGAAGCTCCGAGAACCTCTGAGAGGCTCTAAGAAGTTCTGAGAAAGTTTAAGAAGCTTTGAGAGGCTCTGAGAACCTCTGAGAGGCTCTAAGACGTTCTGAGAAAGTTTGAGAAGCTTTGAGAGGCTCTGAGAACCTCTGAGAAGCTCTAAGAAGTTCTGAGAAGGTTTGAGAATTTCTAAGAGGCCCTGAGATGCTGTGAGGAGCTCTGAGAAGCTCTGAGAAGCTCTGAGAAGTTTTGAGAAGCTCTGAGAAGCTCTGAGAAGTCCCCAGCTGACTGAAGCAGTTTAAGCTGATGTACAGATGCTACTCTGATTTGATTTAGACACATTTTATGTGAATCAATATATTTTAAGCTTTTACTTGTTTTGATTTTGCTGATTAGGACTTGAAGCTTTAGAAAATCTCTAATTCTAAAACTCAAAAACTAGAATATTGCTTGAAATTGATTAAAAAAGGGATTTTAAATCCAAAAATATCAGGCCTCTGTCTTGCGTCTGTGTTAGTACCTGGTTGGGTCCCCTTTTGCACAAATGAGTGCGCTAATCTGGCGTGTCGTGGATGCTAGCAGCTCAGGTGTTATGGAAGACCAACATGCGTCGATACTGAGCTCTTTATTTTTTGGACGCGGATCCCCAAGCCATCACCGACTGAGGAAACTCAACGCTGGACCTCATGCATCTTCTCTTTTGCGCCTCTCCAGTCTTCCTCTAGACTTTGGGACCTTTGTTGCCAAATGCAAAACGTGCTCTTGTCAGAAAAGAGGACTTTGACCCACTGGGGGAAGAGTCCAGTCGTTCTCTTCACCAGCCCAGCTGAGGCGCCTCGTGGTGTTGCTCTTGAAGCAGCACCTCCAGGCCGAGTCCACTCCTTTTCCCTTCCTTTCCCTGACCCTCCTTTCCTGACTTTTTAACGCCTCAGGACCCTTTTGCAGGTGTTTTGGATTACTTACCTGGTTACCGTGGGAGCAGTACTGAAGCTTTTCAGTGTCCTCATTTTCAGAGCTTTTGGGTTTGAGGTTTTAAGAAGCTGTAAATCCTAATTAGCAAAATGACAACAAAAAAAGCTTGAGATATCTCACCTGCAGGGAGCGAGTGTATGAAATGTACTGGTTTCACCTTTTATGTTATGTTGTCTGAATAAAACAACTTTTTCATAATATACTTATTTTCCGAGTAGTACCTGTTTATTCCGGACAGAAGGGTTTTATTTCAAATATCGAAGTGCTGCTACGTTCTGCTTCGGTTGCACAGCTCATCATGACGGCCATCAATTCCTGCTTCACTGGTCCCAGTACGAGCAGTCTGGACACTGGTCCCGTTCCACCTGAGCTGCTCCCCAATTAGGGCTTTGGTTCATGTAAATGTGAGACCTGGTAGAAACCAGGTGCCAGACCCCACAGCTGGGTTCACGCAGACTTGTTGTCGGCCTTCAGCCGCCATCGTTCACGTTGTAGTACCTCTGGGAGCCGCTGGGAGCAGCATTGAGCACCGCTGCTTGGTTGAGCAGAGCTGGTGACGGTGACGGTAACTGTGACGTGATTAACGGATTATTTACAGATTCTATGAATGTTAGCTCTTTGCTCAGTTTTCTTCTTATCTTCCTGTGACATGGAGCAGATGCTCGGCCAGAGAAACTCTTGATTCATTAAACGATCCCCTAGTGGGCCGGTGTGATGGTCCACGAGGCCCAGTTCCAGCTTCAACAGTTCTCACTGAGCTCCTGTTTATGTTTCACACCTACACACCTCAGTGCAACAACACACACACACACTCACAATCCCGAGTTCTGTGTTTGAAACTATGTTCACAATCGTTGAATCAGACATGAAGCAACAACCAACAGAATGATCACACCTTCATCATCAGAGAGAGGACGGAGAGAGGGAGAGGACGGAGAGAGGGAGAGGACGGAGAGAGAGAGAGAGGACGGAGAGAGAGAGGAGGACGGAGAGAGAGGGAGAGGACGGAGAGAGGGATGCTGGTCAGTTAGGGAGCCGTGAATAATTAAACGGGCTTGATTGGAGAGGATCTGAGCGCTGAAACGGTTTGGCCGCCGTACTCAAACGCTCCACACCGATCCCGAGCGCTAACTGCTGAGTCTGGACTTTGGGTTCATGCTTCCTTGTGTTTGTTCCAGGGGACACCCGAGGGTGGGGGGGTGCTAAGAGCTAAGAGCTGATCACCGCGTTTCATAAACGTCCAGTAGGCGATTGTCCGCGCCTCCTTATGGGCGTGCTTTGGCTGGTCTGTGTTTGGTAACCAAGCAACAGTGAAAGACTTGCTCTTTACACCCCCGTGTGTATGGAATGGACTCAGCCATGCAGTGTGAAAGGGTGTGTTTCCCAAAAACAGGCGGGGAAGCCAGCGTGCATGGGTTCCAGTTTAAATCTAGTCGGTCTTCAGTCTGCTCTCGTTTTGTCTTTGCTCACGCTTATTGTCGGAAAAAATTAGCAACTGACAAACATATTGTGTATTTTTTCCTTTATATTCATCTCTCATGATGATTGAATGAATGAATGAATGAATGAATATGGTTATGAGTATGTTTTTCCCTGCAAATGTTTTTCCTGAAATTGCAGTGTCCCAGCAGACAGAGAAGAAATAAGATGAAGAAATAAGAAATAACATGGAAGCCTTTGAGAAAATAAGTAATAATATGGCTAGCTGTATATTTTTACAGTTGGGTGCTGTACATGAATAATAGCATAATGAGCTTTAATCATCAACATTCTCTTCTTTCCATCTGAATAATTCAGAGCGGTTTACTGACTTGTTGAACATCCAATAATAGTCGGTTGTGTTGCTGTGGATGGTGGTTCTGGAGACAGCTCAAATTTATTGCGTTAGCGCTTTTGACTAGTACTTTTTTACAGCAAAGTTTCCTCCTCGTTACTGGGCTCTCCTTTATCGTTAAGATAAAAACCGAAATGGACCCACAGAGGAGCCAGAACCTTCCCTAGCCATAGCATAATATCCTAGCCATAGCGTATTATCCTAGCCACAGCTCACTGCCCATCTGATCAAGACGAGAAGTAAACAGTATGTGGTTGCCACGGTGACGCTGCGTGCTGCTGCTGGCCCAGTACAACAATGTCATCAACTCCGAGGATAAAATAAATAATTGATAGTCGTCTCGAACATGAAAAAGAATCGTAATTGACGGTTATACCTGCGACTGTCCCAGCTCACAAACTGACCTCTGTTCCGCGTCTCGACGGACCTAGAACCTCCTGAGACTTAGCATCAGGACCATTTGACCTCCGTCTTCTCATGCTTGCTTTCTTCTCCTTTGCTATCCCAGATGGGCGGCAGGGCGTGAACAAAGACGCCTGAAGGCACCACGACGACTCCCGGACACCTCGGCTCGTGCGGGAGGATGGCCGGCATCTGACATGACCTTCGACCTCTGTGCGTCGCCGTTTCAGTCAGACCAGGACGGCAGGCGAGGGAAAGGACGAGCTGGACAGACGAGTTGGACCGGACGGGTCTGGTTTTAGTATCTCTACGTTTGCTTTTGAAGATTTCTACGGCCTTTCTCCTTCGTGCGCGTCTTCTCGATGGGATGGATTCCGTGGGCGCCTGGGCGTAACTGACCTTCGGAGCCCCGGCTGTGGTTTTGGACGACCCTGTTCCAGTGGTGCCGGATCAGTCCCAGAACTGGTCATGTGCTTTTCTCTGAGGGCAGAGGGACAAATGAAATCAGCTTTAGCTGAAGTCTGGAATCCGGCTTCCTGGAATCCCAGCTTCTGATCCTCTGCATGGAGGGCAAAGAGTGGACACAGCTGGACCACTGACCCGCAGCTGTTCCTGGACAATAAACTGATCTTTCTTTTCGTGCTGGTTCGGCCGACATGGGTCCGAACCCAGACAGAAGCACCTGACCGAAGCAGGGAATGGTCGAACGCTTCCTGAGACTCTCTGACCGGGGTCAGCGACTGCCTGGACCACCTTGATTGGCCACACAGAGCTCCAACAAAAGGAAGTTCTCTCCCCCCCACTTGCTGTTGGTGGGGGGGAGGGTGTGGGGTCGTTTTAAGGGTGTAGGCTTTAGGGTCTCGGCGTGTAGTGTTTAGATATCTTTGGCTGTAGAGTAGACCAAGTAGTTTAGTTCAGCAAATCCAACACTTGTTTCCCAAGTTGGGAATTCCTCATCAGTCGATCTCAGTTCCTGGGCATTTGCCCAGGTGTTTAACCTGAGGCTCTATAGCCATTAGCCTCTGCGCTAACCCTCAGACACGCTAGTCATGGATGCTAATCAGGGGTCGAGCCAGGGCAGCCCAGAGAGCCCTAACCGGGCCGTGGAGTACCTTCTGGAACTCAACAACATCATTGAAAGCCAGCAGAAACTTCTCGAAACACAGCGGCGCCGGATCGAGGAGCTGGAGGTCCAGCTGGACCGTCTCAGCCAGGAGAATAAGGACCTGCGTCACGATCGGCAGCCTCCCGCTCCACCTCCGCCTTCGCTTCCCCCTGAGCCGCCTCTGCCACCTCCTCCTCCACCACCCCCACCGGCCCAGACGACATCAGCCTCCATGTCTGCCAAGAACCACCACCACTACAACAGCCAAGCTCCTCCCCAAGCTCCTCCTCCTTCTTTCTAACTCCATCAGCACCACCACCACCACCACCAACCGCAGCACCACCCCTCCACCCACCATTCCTACAACAGCACCAGTGTGACCGCCATCCCGGTCCCCGTCCCCGTCCCCTCGCAGACCTCGGCCCCAACTTCCATCGCCATGCCGACGCAGATCCCCGCTCCGGTCTCTTCCTCGGGCCCTGCTCCACCTCCTCCTCCGCCCATCCCCCCCAGGGATCAGCCACGGGCCCACAGCCGCCTGACCCGGTTGCCCTCCACCAGCACCGGCACCAACACCAACTTTGTGGAGAAGGAGAAGGAGAGGCTGGAGCGTCTCCACAGGTCCAACGCCTCCAACAACCACCACGCTCACACTCTGCACCACCACAAATCGTAAGTCAGGCTTCACCTTGTTCTTACACAAGCAAGGCCGAAGGTTCTGGGACGATGGCGACCTAGTAACTGGCTCACAGATGAAGAGACGGCGCATCCAAAACCTCAGAACCGGATCAGGGCTTCATCTTGAATCCTCTCTCTGAATCCCTCCAAATCGGTCCTACCGTTTCCAACAACAGGCACCGTCAGCTCAGTGTTTGTTTCGCTATCGGTCCCGTTAACCTTTGACCTTGACCGCTACTAACTCTGCAGCTTTTTTCCACACAGGCTCAGCAGACGCTTGCTCGGTTTGCTTTGATTCCCTGCTGAATAAGCGATCGTAAATAGATAAAGGTGTTTGCTAAAGGGTCGGGCGCAGCTCTGACGCCCTAGACTGGTGCCTTTACTGGCTTGATGGTACGTCACTGGTCCAACCAGTTTATGTGTTACACAACCTTTTATTTTGTTATGTCAGTATTAGCATCTTCACCCCGTTTAGGTGGGGTGGTTTTGTTGGGTTTTTAAATTTTTTGTTTCTGCAGCTCACTGTCTTCCTCCTTTTTATCCTGATTTTCAAATACAGTTACACTCAGAACACTGTTGCCTGGCAACCTAAGGCAGGAAGCATCCCAACCGTCGCCATCTTCAGGCAAAGTTTTGAACGCGCTACCGTGGGCCGGAGGATGCGGCGCCGCGGTCGTCCCTCGTGTTGAACAGGCGGTTCTGCTCTGTGGCAGCAAAACGAGTGCCGCCTGTGGGAAGTGCAGGTCACGGTATTTGCTGTTGCTATGCAACGGAAGGAAAAACCGATCCGAAGGACGATACTGGCTAACAGTCGGAATGGTTTTTCAGCTCGTTCGCTGCTCCGAGCACCGCTTGAAACGTGGAGCATCTCCTCCCTGTCGGCCCAAACCTGCAGAGTGGCTGCAGAGAGCGAAGCCGCGATGACTCATGGCGGCTGCAGCGGTGCAGCTACTCCGGCTCGTGCGCTCTCGTTTGCGCAGCCCAAACAGTCAGATTGATTGTTCAAAAGGTTGAACGTGTGAGTCACACGTTCATCTGCGAGTTCCTCTGAGGAGTCTGTAGGCATAGCAGGGCCTGAGTCATGGGGGGGGCGGGGGGTGACCTTAAGCCTGTAGGGGATGTAACAGCCGGAGCAGAGCGATGTGGTGTGACAGCGGCGGCGGTGATGCTCGGTGCTTATGAAATCGCCGCGCTCGGTCAGCTGCTCGCTGCCTCTCTGAGTGACTTGATCAGAAGCCAGCAAATCCCACACTGCACTGGGCAGATAATGACACAGCGGCACGACGGCCTGTTTCAGCGCCGCCTAAACCGCCTGCTCAGGGATCTCTGGGTGAGGCGGGATGTTAGCGATGTAAACCTGATGTTCCCTAACAGGCCCTGGTCCTTTGAGGCCAACGTCAGCTAGAACATCTCTGCTGACGTCTCCAAACTGGGACGAGCACTTGGGTGTAAATCAGAGGTGGGCAAACTGAGGCCCAGGGGCCACATGTGGCCCACTGAACTATTTATTCCGGCCCGCGGACCCTTCACAGTCATTTCTCCAAAAGCCAAATGAGGAGGGTTGTCATCTTGATTGGTTAGAAAAAGTTTCACACCGCTCCTTCAGCTAGCATGCTAACATGTCCTGTCAAGAAGGTGAGGCCAAACATTATTTGGAGCTTCATCATCCATCTCTAGTTGGACCAATTTACAGGCTCTTCATTTCCTCTGTCAATGGTCCATCAAGCAGGATTTTTAGCCAACCTGATCCGCGTTTTCGGGGGTTAGCTTCGCGCACCACCTGGCCAGCCCTAGAATCTGAAACCCAACGTGCCTCTGCAGGCTAAATAATTGGTGTTGAGCATGTTCTGCAGATATGGTTAGATTTAGTCCCCTAGCAGAGCCATTGTAGTACTAAGCTAGCCCGATAACGCAGGCTAACATCGCAGGCCAGTGTAAAAGCTGCATGTTTTCTTCGTTTCTGTGCGTGTTCTTCTAAGGTGAGACCCTCAGATGTGTGAGTGAATGGTGATGGACTTGTGGAGCGTTGCCCCGCCCACCACCGGCTAAGATAGGCTGGAGCATCCCTAGAGCTCCGTGCTTTTGGTGTTGGCT
>CAAE01014988.1:14338-30154 GCA_000180735.1 Tetraodon nigroviridis
GAATGAGGGAAAGAGTGGTAAATAGTAATGGATCGTTGGAAAGATAACAATAAAGGGATGATAGAGGGATCTAGAAATGTGTGGATGAAGGGAAAGATGGAAACATGGAGGGTGGGAAGGATGGACAAATGTATAGGGGAGGGATTATGAATGTATAGATGGACAGATGGAGGGATAGATGGATGGAGTGAAATGATGGATGGTTGATTGAGTGGGGTTGATGGGTGGATGGGTGATGGATTAAGTTGGGTGGATGGATGATTGATGGAGTAGGTGGATGAGATGGGCGATGGATGGAGTGGGGTGGATGATGGATTGATGGGGTGGGATAGATCAAGGGGTAGATGGATCGATGAAAGGATGGATAGATGATGTATGGAGTGAGGTGGTTGGATGGATAGAGGCATGATGGAGGGATGATTGATGAAAAGATGGATGAAGTAATGGAGGGAGCTATGGAGGGTGGATGGAAGATTGGATGGATGGAGAGGTAGATGGATGGAGGGATGGAGACGATATGGAGGAATAGATAAGGGAATGGATAGATGAAGGGATTGGTGGATGGATAGATGGGTGGAAGCATGAATGGGTGGATGGCTATATGGAGGCGTTATGGGGGATGGATGAAGGAATAGATGGGTGGATCAATGGAGGCATTATGGAGGGATGGATGAAGGAATAGATGGGTGGATGGAGAGATGGATTGGTGGATTGGGAGATGGATGGAGAGATGGAGGGATGGAGAAATGGATGTATGAGTGGGTGGATGGATTGATGATTGAAGGAACAGATGGATGGATGGATGGAGGGGGTGGAAAAGAGCTCCATCATCAGGCTGATGGATGCCGTGTTGCTCATCAGCTCCTGCTCATATTCGTGAAGCATCAGTGACAGCCCATAATACTCAGCGTGGAGCCGACCAACCAACCAGCTGACCAGCGTCTGCTCCGCCCCCGACGGCCTCCGAGGTCTCCAGGAACTCAGCAGACCATCTCGGGTCTTCGCGCTTCCTCCTGGTGGAGGTTCTGCTGCTGCTGGACTCGTCCTCCTCCGTGGGGGTTCTCGGGCTGGATCCTGCTGATGCAGCGTCACCATCGCACATCATGTGACTCATGCAGGGCGTTTGACTGGTTCCAGTTGTCTTAGCACTGGTCTCCAGGCTGGTCCTCCTCCCCGGTTAGCTGCTGTGACGCTGCTTTCAGGGTTGGTGTTTTCCCAGCAGCCTGCTGGAACCAGTGAGGTTTGTAGCCCAGTGAAACCAGTAAGAGCTTTAAATGGAGTAAAACAAGATGCAGAAGAACCAGCTCATGAAGGAGCACGTGAAAGCGCACGTGAAAGAGCACGTGAAAGAGCACGTGACATGTTGCTCAGAAGAGAGAGAGAAAGAGAGAGAGGGAGGGAGGGAGGGAGTGGATCTCCACCGTGGGTGTCGGAGTGTCACAGGATCAGATTTGTGGGATCCAGGAGGAGGAAGAGGAGAGAACAACGAGGCAGCACTGGCTCAATCACTCACTGCCACCAGAGCTTTTCAAAATAAAAGCATAGCTTTGGCCTCCGGCGGCGCCGCTCACCGTCCATGCTTAGCTCGGTTGGCGTGAAGTTTGTGTGTGCGCGCGTGTGTGTGTGTGTGTGCGCGCCTGTGTGTGTGTGTGGGGGGGGAGGTCAAGTTAATCCGTGCTATTTTTGGTAATATGGAAATGAGACGCGGACTGGCAGGTGGTGTCAAAGGTTGGGTAGTAACTGCTGTCATGGTAACAGATCAGCAGGAGGAGGAGGAGGAGGAGGAGGAGGAGGAAGGATGGTGCATAGCTAGATTCACAATGGCAGAAACACTTGACCCCACTGCAGCCTTTTTAGCCAACTTCAGCACATGCTAACATGCTAGCTGTGGCGCCAGGCTGTATTTTTCTACCTGCTGCGTCTGTTTGCTGTCGTTTACTCTCCACTGAGGCTCGGCCTCCGCTTCCTTGTTTTCTGATTTCAGCTTTCAAAATCAGCCTTTCAGTTTTTTTTTCCTTTAACAACCAGAAGAAAAAAGATCGGAACACTGAGCGATTCTGTGTCGCTCCGTTTTTTTTTTAATTTTATTTTAAAATTTGTATTTTATTTTACGCCCAGGCTTTTCACACTGGTGGCGTTTTTCATCTGTAAATGTTTAGTAGGATGAAAGGATGAAAGCACAACACTGGAAGAGCTTCCGAAAGGCTAAAGCAGACTGTGGAGGACGTTTATTCCCGATGGGCAGAATTTACCTGGATTTGCTGGAAATTGGCAAACACACGATGCAACTGCCACCGTCAACAGTCAGCCATCGCTCTGACTGTTTATGTGAACTAAAGGGCAGGAAGATGTGTGCTAGCTGGGTGGGGGGGGGAGTCCCAGCTGGCGGTGCGTTCAGGTGAATGTCCCAGCTCGGGAACAGGCGGAGGACAGTGTCCAGTCGCCTCTCTCCAGTCCTTCATGGTTCGGTGGCCCAAATCCCTCAGTACGAGCCTCGGTTGGCCTCAGTCAGGCATCCGGCTGACTGACACACACTCGTTGGCGCTCGTCTTTGCGCAGTGTACCTGGACGCATCTCCTGCCTGTGCTGTCGAAGCATTAAACAGCCACGCCGACGCAGCCTGTGTGCTGCTTCCGTCGCTTTGACTAATAACTCTGTGTTTATCGCAGCGATGCGCCGCCGCAGCCGACGTCTGCATCAGGCGCAGACCTGGGACCAGCCCGGAGGAGCTGAGCCAGCGCATTTGTGCACTCCTGCATGTGCAGCAAGCCTGAGCTGCACCGTAGTTTAACATAAGCAAGGCCTGTGCGTGTGTGTGTGTGTGTGTGTGTGTGTGTGTGTGTGTGTGCTGCAGAGAAATCTAGGCTAGCTGATATCAATAGAGAAGTGATGAATTACCTCTCAGTCCTGAGCCACAGGACAACACCCTGGGGGCCAGCTGCAAGTGTGTGTGTGTGTGTGTGTGTGTGTGTGTGTGTGTGTGTGTGTGGGGGTCACACTTTACCAGTTGGAAACACTAAGTCAACTGAGCAGCAGCAGCTGCAGGATGATCTATTTAAAACATGCACACCCGTGCACGTGTGCAGCCCCAGTTACCGTGACAACATGTTTCTTCATTTGCACCGGTTGCCCTTAACAACAGAGTTGGCATGGCCTCCTTTCTGGAGCCGAAGCGCTGCCATCTGAGGATGTTTCTGTCAGTGGAACTTTTGCCTTTCTTCACGTTTTAAGTCAAACAGTCAAACCGGGTTTTTGTTTTTTGGTTTTTCTTGAGGCAACAGTCATCCATCACTACCCGTCTGGTTGTAGATCACATTGTCAGAGTACAGAACAGTCATTCACACCTAAAAACCTGGTTTATGTCTCGGCACTAACACAAAATGACTCTTTCCAGAAGGGACTACGATGGCGTGGTGCGTTCGCTGTGTTGCATTCGCTGTGTTGCGTTCATCGGAGTTGCGTAGATCGGAGTGCGTAGTTTTCAGGGTGGAGACGCACATTAGCGTTAAATCAATCAATGAAATCAGAAGATGAGGATGAAGAAGACGATGGTGGGATGGCGCTCCGACTGGAGACGCGTGGAAGCTTTTGGTTACTATTGACGGAAATGGCGCCCCTGGCGGGGAACAGTTATACGCGTTACCAACACGTGAGCTAACCGTTTAGCATCTCCTGATGACTGATGATTCTGTCATGGTGATTAACGCGTCACAGCCGCGTCACCTCTGAAGCACTTGGCCTGCAGTTAGCCGCCCCTCCCCCGTCCCTCTGAAAACTCAGTAAATTATATCTGTACATCATCCTCCCTCTCCTGAATCACTGTACACTATACATGTACCACTGTGATGCTAACTGCTAGTGCTAACGGCTGAAATTGATTGTCTGCTAACCATTAGGCCAGTCTACTCTCTTCTAACTGCTAAGCTAACACTGAATGTATGGTAATGTTTGCCAGTATGACTAGCTACGACCTGGTACTAACTGCTGAATGCTGCCATTGATATTGTGTGCAATGATAGTGCTAACATGGTAAGATATGCTAACTATAGCTAAGTGTTGTGACCTAACTGTAACTGTGTGCTAATTGCTATGCTTGCATTATTTATTGTCAACAAGCTAATGCTGATGCTGCTTTCTGCTTTAAACCAGGGGTTGTTTGCTAACCATTACATGCTGCCATGCTAAGCTACTGCTAACAGTGTGCTGTAATGCTAATGTAATGCTAACTGTGCTAATGGCGTTTGTTTATGTGTGCCTGTCGTTGTTGTTGTTGTTGTTGTTGTTGTCTGTCTTTGTTTCTCTCTTGACTTTATTTTTCTCTCTTTTTTCTCTTTCTCCCTCTGGATCTTTCTATCCCTCTTTCTCTCCCTGTCAGGTCTTATTCCTCCTCCACCTGTTCTACTACCACCACCACCACCTCTTGTCGTTCCTCCAACAACCCCTCCAGCATCACCACTCCTTCCTCCACCTCCTCCTCCTCCTCTCTCTACTCCTCCAGCCTACCTTCTAACAGCCACGCCACCTACCATCAGTACTGCTGTCCCGCGCGCCTCCGCCTGCCCAAGCCTCCCTGCGCCTTGCCCCCCGCCAAGCACCACGAGCAGGCAAGGTAAGGGCCAGAGTCCCCCACCCCACCCAACACCCAGCCTCACCCGCCGGCCCTCCCCGAGCTCTCCCTCCACTCACCACGCAGGCCCCACTCCCACGCTTCGCCACACCACAGAGCCACACATTTGTTCTTTTAATCTGCTAAACAGTCAGAAAAGACCACGCCAAGGGTGCACTCCCACCAGGCCACTGTTCCCAAGCACATTTTCCCCCTAAAGTTGGATTATTTGGTGACTGCGAGCCAAGAAACGGCCCTAGTGTGAGTGCAGCCACGGTACCTTTTTCACACTCTTATTTTGGTGGTTTTCATTCAAAAATTACTTCCTGTTCAGCTTTTATTTTTACTAATTAATCTCACAAAGGACGTTTCTACATCCTGTTTGGTATTTGCCGCATTTGGTCAGTTTTTCTCCCCAGACGTTTTTTTTTTGTTTTGTTTTGGTTTTTTTTGAAGCTGTGATAACTTTATTACCACACAGACGTGAAGCAGAAGATGAAGCAGCGTCTCCAGCTGATCCCTCTTCCTCCTCCATCACATCAAGTCCCTCTTCCTCCTCCAACACCCTCCTCTTTCTTTTCATCCATCTAATGCGGCGCAGAAAAGACCAGTTCCATAAATGATGAAATAAAGAGAAACTTGCCTTGATTTCGTTCATCCTTGATCACTTTGTGATTCTCAGCTTCTTCGGTTTCTGTGTAACTGCTCGTTTTTGCTCGACACGACGATCTTTTTAAAAAAAACTCTGCTTCTATGATCATTTGTTAAAAAGAAATGAAAATGTGACAATGAAGAAATAAACTGAAGCTCTGTGACACCACAGACACTAGCCAGGGTTAGCGTTAGCGTTGGACGGAGGGAACGTTTCCACGTGTGAATGCTGAAATCAGCTATGAGCGCATGTGGCCGGCAGAGGGCAGCAGAGTCCACGTTAACAGGTCAGGCGGAGTCCAAAGGTTGGACCACCTGGTCCCCAGCTCAGCCCAGAAATCTCCAGCTTCCTGTCTGATCTGGGGCACAAAAAACTGGGGTTGCTGTCGCCACATTTGGGCTGGAAGGGGAGCCGGCAGCCTCAGCCGTCGGGGCTGACCTTCCTCCTCTCTCCACCTGGTCGTTCTCACCCCCAGGTTCTCGTGTTGGTACCTTCCCGTTTCTGTGTCCTGGAGCTGACCGATGGGACGGTTCCGTCTTTAATCACCATCTAGCTGGGAGGTCAACAGCCCTCGGCTGTTTCCTCTCTGCCTCTGCACTTTTAAAGACTTCCTGGTGACCCATTCTGGCTGGTCAGGTGACAGGAAGCTACCAAAAGTTGAAAAAAAGAGTTTTTTTACTGAATAATTCAAGCTTTTCACATCGACATAGTGGAGCTTTGGATCGCTAGGCAGAAAAAAAACACATTTATTCGACTAAACCTCAGAAATCTTTGGCTCTTCATCCATCTGCTCGTCATCCCTCCTTCCTTCCCGCCTCTACCTGCCCTTCACACTCACTCTTGGAGTGAGTCAGAGTAAAACTGGTCATTTATAGATTATTTATGTCCCACCTGGACGCTGCTTCATCTCTGTCTGCGTCTCACGTCCTTTCTGCAGCCACACGCGCAAACACTGACACCTGGCAGCCGCCCGTAGTACTGCACCACCAGACTCCTCCACCTTCATTTTCTTCTTCAACCCTCTCCTCTCTTTCTCCTCCTCTTTGTCTCTCCTGCTGTTTTGTGTCTTAGAGAGGAGGAAGATGATGACATCGCCCATCAGTTCTGTTGCCCTGCCTCTGAGTGCAGTAGCCCCTCCTCTAGGTAACCAGGGGCGACCGTGAGCCAGTCTCCTGCCCCGCCCGGCTCTCCCCGGTCAATGGAGGAGTGAATATGAGCTCTGTCGTTGCTCCTTCACGGCTGTCTGTCTCTCTTTTCTTGACCTGAGAAGCTGCTGTGTTGAAAACGAGGGTGGCAGACAGCTGACAGACTCAAAGCTCGGCCTTTAGGAGAAGACGCCGCAGCGCCGCTGTCGTTCCCATTTCTGTTCCTTTTGATACTGCTGGATAAATCCGAACCCCATCTCTGCGTCAGGCAGCGAACGTTCCATTGTAGCTTTAAACCAGTTGAACTGATGATTGTCCCAGACACAGAACTGACCTTCGTCTTCTACTTAAAACCCAAACGGACTTTTAGCGTTTTTGTTTTTTTCCTTTCCTGTTCCGAGCATGCGTTTGTGACCCAGCGGCCCGGCCGTGACGTCTCTGATGGGTTCTGCAGTTGGTCACCACGTCCGGCTGAACTCTGAACTCCCGCCGTGACCCCCGTCCCAGAGCTGCTCACACACCACAGATGGAGTTTTACCGCTGGTGGTCGGGAGTCCGTCTGGAGGAGCTGATCCCTCCTCCCAACGGCTGCGGTGCTGGTTCCGAGTCGCGGCCTCTTCTGGAAGCGGCCAGAGTCAGGGAGCATGTGGCTTTCTTTGTGAACCCTGTTATTAATCATTAATAATCGATACAGTGATAGCTAATCCTGTGCGTACAACAGGAGGTCGTCTCCATATAACTTTGTGTTACTAGTTTGTCGTCTGCCATAGTTCTTCTAGTGATGTTTAGAATTTTAGGGTAGCTCAGAAACAAACTAGTGGCTCTGAAAAAAAATGTCCGCCTGCTGCCTCTGAACCAGCACCGAGAGCCCTGGAACCTGGCGCCCCTAGCGGCGGCCTCAGGGGCTGCACCACTCCTCTTCGTTAGCGTCAGTAGGCGTTGGCAGGAGGGTAGCAGCAGGGGGCAGCAGCGAGGGAGCGGAGCAGCTGCTGCTATTTCCACTGATAAATCCATGGTCTTTTTTTCCACGCCACAAGGCCGGTGACTCCACCCCCTCCCGCCACGCCAGCTGCTGCTCTGGCTGAGAAAGAATCGCTGGCAACGCGCTTTGTGCTTCCCTTCAGTTTTAAAGAGAGTCCTGCTGCCTGATGTGTACAGAAAACACACACAAAAACACACACACACAATCATAACTCATTGGCGAGTGTGTTCACGCGTACGCGCGTGAAGCTGCGTCTGACATCCATCTTTCTTTATCAGAGTAATCATTTACACTTCTGGAGAAAATGCAAACCTGTGTAAAAGATGCAATCGTTGGTTTTGTTTGGTATGCTAACAGGAATGCTAACTCTGTGGTTTCTGTGCCTGAATCGTTGCTGCGTATTTTGGAAAGGAGAGAGTGTAGCTGTAGAGGCTGTCGGAGGATGCTGGCGTGTAAACACACCCACGGTCCCAGTGATTCACCTGTATTTCACCTGTGTGGAGAGCTTTGACTCCGCCCCTCCTCCCATCATCTAATCAGAAAAAAGAAAAGGTACTCAACCCTCAGTTATCACCAACATGCTGGAAGAGACAGAAACCCGTCTCACTGCAGCAGCCCCGATGAAGAGGAGCGACGAAGATGCTGAGTAATGACAGGTGATATGCGATGATGCATTCAGGGGACCTCGAAAACGTCGGGAATCAAAGTTCTTTTTGGCTACACGTTTTCCTAATCCTGAGCTCTGTTGGGATGAAGCTGCAGTGAAGCGCTGCTGAACTTCACCAGTAGGCTTGACACACCAGTTCCACCAGTCCCACCAGTCAGATCACCAGTCGTTCACGTTCAGACCTGCTCTGACTTACTGGGACATTTGAGACGTCCAAATCCCGAAGAGACACAAAACACAGGAAGGAGAAGCTCAGGAAACCAGACCCAACTAAACCAGATTAGATCCAAACCAGACTAGACCCAACGACACCAGACCAGACCCAACTAAACCAGATTAGATCCAAACCAGACTAGACCCACCAAGACCAGACCAGACCCAAATCACACTGGATAAAACCAGACTATATTAGGCCGTACTAGACCAGATCAGACCCAACTAGGCCAGATTAGAACAGACCAGATCACACCGGTCCAAACTAGAAAATGACAGACTCAAACCAGACTAGACCCCTCGAGACCAGTTCCACATAGACCTGACCAGACCCAGCTAGACCAGACCAAACCCAACTAAACCAGATTAGATCTAAATCAGACTAGATCTAACGAGACCAGATCCACCAAGACCAGGCCAGACCCAAATCGCACTGGATAAAACCAGACTATATTAGGCTGTACTAGACCAGATCAGTCCCAACTAGACCAGATTACGACAGACCAGACCACACCAGTCCAAACTAGAAAATGACCCAACTAGACCAGACCAGACTCAGATAGACTGGACTAGACCGGACCAGAGTCAGCCTTCAGAGAAGCTCCCTGAAAAGAACGTTTGATGTCGACGTATAAAGTTCAATGTTTTGTTCCGTATAAACACGTTAAAGTACGATAAAGATCATCCTGAAGCTAAAATATTGGAACCACTAAATACTTCTGAAATATGCTGCGTTAAAACTCCAGAGAAAGAAAAAACTATTTTATTACAAAGAAAACTAGTTTTCTTCCAGTGGTTTTTATTGGTTGTTGTGAGAGCTACTGATAGACCTTTGGACAGGACCTCCATGTGTTAAGATCAAAGAGAACTTTAATAGGTAAACTCTGCACTACAGCCGAAGAACATGCTGCAACCGACCCAAATCAGACTGTACATTAGTCAGAACTTCAAAAGATTAGCATCATCCTGCCACGATAGAAACTAGCCGAACCCAGTTGCTGTATATGACATTAAAACTACGAGTTATAAACCCATAAACTAAAAATTTGTCTTAAAAATGACGCGACAATCAGTAAAAATGAACGTTAGTGTAACTTTGGTTAACTGTAATTATTGCACCAGTTTCCCATCCCAAACCATCAGCTTTGCCGATTTAGGTGTTACCATAGTGACGGGCTAGGCTAATGTTGCTCACTAAATGGCTAATAAGTCACCTTTTGACTATCTGATGCTAATGTCTTTTAATTTCAATAAAAAAACACATTCTTAGCAGCGCAATTATTATAACAATGTAATTACAGAAAGGCTTATAAAAAATGACGCTTAGAAATGTTGGATTATCCTAAACAAAGTGCGTGAATTAGGTTAGCATAAAACAAGCCCCGCCCACAAGGCTGTCTGTCCACAGCCGTGTGGTTGCCGATAAAATCTGCGTTAGCGCGCAGTCGTTCAGTTACCGGCTGGGTGCTGACTGCTTCCACCACACTAGCATGGTGCTAACGTTCAGTTGTCCAGGATGTTGAGGAAACCAGTCAGCAAAGTTGCCGGGGAGGGTGTGGCTGACTGACTGGTGCACCAGCCTTACACGTGGACACGTACAGGGGTCATGACCCCCGTCGCCGTGACAAAGCCATAAACAGCCGAGTGAGACGAGTTTTGCATCCGTCTAAAGAGTTTGGTTCGGAACCGTCAAAGTCCGTCTTTAGCAGACAGCCGGGGGAGGGGCGGGGTCGGGGAGGCGGGGCCAGGATGACCTTTGACTTCTGGATCATCAAAAGAACTCAATTGGTTCTGGAGGTTCTGACACAATGCAGATGTCCTTTTCATGACCTCCAACTGAAGATGTTCAGCTAACAGGCCGCGGATAAGCACGGGCTGGCTGGCAACGGTTGCCGTGGCAACAGTTTGATACAACACCATTGGCCTTTTTTGCAACACATTAGAGGTTTGGTGGATGGGGGGTGTTGATTGGAGGGCGTGAGCGTAGCAGCATTCAGAACTTCCACAGGGCTGAGAAGAACACACACACACACACACACACACACACACACACACTGGCTTTCCCTGTCGAACGCCCTCCTTCCTCACCTCACTCCTTCTTCTTCTTCTCCTTTTCATTTCCAGCCATTTGCTGTTTTCTTCTTCTGTGTCTCCTGATGTAAATAAACCTGAAGACGGTCCAACTTCAGTCTGTCAACTTTATTCTTCTGTAAACTATTAAAAGAGACTGACCGTGGATGAAACCAATATATTATTTAAAGTCTTAAATACTACGGACGTGTACTCCTCACTGTCAATGATGAGAATGTAGCTCTGCTGCTGACGAAGATGATGACGATTGTTTCTGTGTGATGATAACCACGATGATGATGATGTCATGGTTTGAAAATGGGAGGCGCACTGAATGATGAAGATTAAACGCTCATATGATCATGACGAGACGACTCTGTCCTGATTGGTCAAATGGGTTGAGGTCAAACAGGAAGCAGCAGAAGTGTGTGTCTGGGTCCACTCAGGCTGCTTTTATTGTTTTCTTGTGCTGCTGTGTTGTGTTTTATTTTTATTTTTTTAGAATATTTCACAGGTTTTTGGCGCTGCTGTGACGTTTATCTGCCCCCAGCATCGGTCATGCCCGGGGCCGCCACCAGGGGGCGACACAACAAAAGGGGTTTTTGTTACTTAGGGTTTTTTATCTTTTCTCCAGTTTTTTCCCTTTGTTCTGGTGCTGAGTACAGGATTCACACTGTGTACGTTCACAGTGCGGGAGGTCAAGGCGAGGCGAGCATGAGCGTGAGCGCGCGCGGTGATTCCATTAAAGTCTTAGAGGGTGAGGAAAGGAGGAGGGATCAGAGGGAGGGACGCAGGTCGAACTCATTCACACGCCACCAACAAGCATCAGCACTTTCTCAGCCGCCGCAGGAGTGAAATTGGATTTTGCTCCTCCTGACTGGAATTCCAAAGCGTTTGCTCAGAGGAACCAGGAAGTAGTCTGGACCCAGAGGTGATGCCAGACCATCCCGGCACTGATTTGACCGGGACGCTGACACTTAGGTTCTCTTGGCACAGCTTGAGGTAAAGAGGAAACACAACTGTTAAAGGATTTGTTGGTTTTTTTACTACACGTCAAAGAGAAAGGCCTTTAAAATGCCCCTACGTGCTAACAGTGCAGCTAATAATTAGCAGAGATCCAGAACAGGAGGGAGTCTGGTGCAGCGGGTTTCTCTGAATCTACTTTAGCAAATGCGCTCAGTTTGCCTGCTAGCACTGGGGGCTGATCTGTAGCTTAGCGCTCGGCTAGCGTCCCTCTGGGATTAAAACTTTCATCCTGTTACTCAGCAGAAAGAGCCGTAGCTGCTAACTGTAGCTGCAGATGCGTCTCCCTGGAGGTGGGCCAGTGAGACTCGCTGCCTCCGCAGGCCAGAGTCTGAACTGCACGCCGTTTTTGCCTCAGTCAAACCTGCAGCTACAGCAGACCAGAAAGGCCTTTTCCCAAACATCCGTTCATATCCCAACACGTTCCAACGCTGCTGGGACAAGCCCCGCCCCCTGGCCAGACTGCATCCTCCCTCCGGGGAAACCATGGAAACACACTGTCCGTGCCAGAGCCTCCTGAGAGTTTCTATGGCCATCGTTGGATTTATCGCCAAGGAAACCCGACGGAATGCTTGAAAAACAGTCACCTGACTTCCTAAGAAGGTGCTGGAGCACCAGAGGAGCAGCTTGGGTCATGTGATCACACAGGGCTGTGATGGTCAGCGATGCACGACTGGTGAAGCCGAGGTCCGGTGTGATGTTTGGCATCTGTGACCTTTGCCCTCTGTTCTGTCTAAGCTCCACTGGAACCTGGTCACCTCTGCACAGGTAGGTGAGCGCTAGGTGACGCTATGGCTCAAGGACGCTTAGCACGGTGGGCACAGAGGCAGCCATGACCAAGTCTTTACTAAAAGTATACGAGGTTAGGAAAAGTTAAACTGTTGTTGGTGACCAGCTAGCCTAGCTTTAGCCTGAAACAAAGTTGATGCTAGTGAGCGATGGTGGTACTGCAGCCAGGCCTCTGATGCTTTTTCGGCACTGCTCATTATTCCTTTTTCGCTGTCTGCTGTTAAGGGTTGTAGCATCTTTGTCGCCCTCTGGCGGTGACGTGAAGTGCAGCCCAACTTCTTACTTTTTAAGCTAATTCTGCACAAGCTTTGACAACAACAAGACAAGATGGCAGCCGCAGAATAGCTGATCTTTTGCTCATTTTGGGATGGACAGTTTTTTTAGCCTGAAAGGCCACGTTGGGTTTTAGATCTTGATTGATGGTTGAGCTAACCCCCCCAAAGGAGGATCAGAGGTTAGCTAAAAATGCTGCTTGACGGGCTATTGACTAAGAAAATATGTAGAAGAGTCTGTAAACTGGTCCAACTAGAGATGGATGATGAAGCTCCAAATAATGTTTGGCCCCATGTTCTTGAGCGGACATGTTAGCATGCTAGCTGAAGGGGGGTCTGGACCTTTCTCTGACCAATCAAGCTGACAACCTTCTAAATCTGGCTTTTGGAGAAACGATTGTGAAGGCGGGCCGGGTTAAATAGTTTGTTGGGCCACATGTGGACCGGGGGCCTCAGTTTGCCCACCTCTGACCTGGAGTGTCCGTCAGGCTACGAATTTGGCTTCAAATCCAGTTTCTTGAAGATGCGGTGCCGAAGCTAAAGTGCATTAAAGGTGCACAGCGGAAGGAAACCAACCCTGTTTTCACTGTCGTCGTCTCAGGCTAATGCTAATGCTAAGCGTCCGTGCTGCCCAGACCACACGTTGCCGCAGAGGAGCATCCGTTCAGGGGCGTGTCAGCGTGGGGGGGGCAGGGGTTAAGGGGGGCTAACAAGCAAAACAATCGATGCCCGAGCATGTCAGGGTCACATGATCAGGCAGTTTCTTCCAGGAATCAGTTGCAGAAACGATTTGCTGAGTGTTTTTCAATCGGCGTGTGAATGTGGACGCGATGGGAAACGCTGACGATGGCAACCTCCATGTCAGAGAGCGAAAGTCAGGAAAACGTTCTCAGAAAAGCAGAGATGCAGAAGACGAGTGGAAAAAAAGATAAGCGCACACGTACAGACAGGAACGTATGGATATCACACTGTGTGTGTGTGTGTGTGTGTGTGGACAGCTGAGAGGACATGAATGACAGGCGGACAGGCTGTGTGTGTCTGTGCGTGTGTGTAATCACACACCAGCAGACACGTGGAGAAGAGACTGTCAAGAAAGCAACCATGCATCTCTGCACAGGAGGAGGGGGGAAGTGGAGACAGAGCGGGAGGAAGAAAGGATGGAAGGAAGGAAAGGAGGACAGAGGTTAAACTGGAAGAAGGCAAAGAGGGAGAGGAAGGGAGGTGGAGCTGGAGCTGGGGGTGTGGCTGGACGAGAGAGGGAGACAAAGCCGGGAATTGGGTGTGAGAGAGAAGGCAGACTCAGGAAGAGAAGGAGGAGGAGGAGGAGACTGAGCAAGGGAGAGAGGTGTGTGTGAGTGTGTGTCTACATGTGTGTTTTCATCTCTCCGGTCTAAATGAATGGAGGGCGTCTCCATTGTCTGCAGAACGGTAAGAAGCTTTTTCACCAAAACCGTGTGTGTGTGTGTGTGAGTGTGTGCGCGTGAGTGTGTGTGTGTGTGTGTGAGTGTGTGTGTGTAAATGCATAGGCATTTCAAAGTCAGCCGGCTAATGTACAGCAGGTGCAGCCTATGGAGGCGTGCGGCACGGGGCTGGTGTATGTATGTGTGTGTGTGCGCGTGTGTGTGGGTGTGTGTGTGTGCGTGTGTGTGTGTATGTTCTCTCTTTTATGCTCACCGTCAGCCTGGATGTGAAGGTTAAAGGTGTTGATGACCCGCTGTTTGTCTGACCGCTCTGATCATGTGACCGGCTCATGATATTAACCTGTGATGTGTTTAATGACCGTTTGTAATCTGGGCTCTGTTGGCAGCAGCTGGATTTATTTTACTGTAATTATTCGGCATAAATTTAAATGATGGACAGTCGTCAGTGATGCTGGATTAAAATTAGAACAACTTTATTTTACAGGTAAAATTAATTATATATATGAAAATCAGGTTGCGACTGGTTGACATAAAGGTTGAAATCTTGATTAGAATCTTGTTCAGGGTAAAAAATTGTGACTGCTGAGGTTGTTTGAGTGAGGTTCATCTTGCAAAGAGATCTGTTCTAGTTGTTCCTTTAACGGTGAACTGGAGCCACTGGGAGCAGACCAGTAGCACCGCTGACTGGAGCAACTGGGGCATGAAAGCATCTTTTCTTCTCTTCAGCGTCGTGCATCTTTTATGTGGTCAGACTCTTTTCACGGGACTCCTCACAAATACGCGGTAGCTAAACCGTCAAGGATATCAGAGGAAAGCCATAAAACACCCCCGAAACAGGATTTTTTAAATTGCTTTGATGAGAAAATTATGTGGTGCGTTTAGGTGCAGTGGGAGAGACCAGGACCATCACAAGTCCGCCAGGAACGCTGAAATTATATTTTAGCTGCACGGTGAAGTTCTGAGCCTCTTCAGAAGGAGAACTTTTCTATCTGTGGACCTCTGTTCTCCCTCTCTGCCCCTAACTGTTCTTTCAGAACGAAATCCACGAACTCCTCCTCTTTTGTTGGAAATCAAAGTGTTCCTCACTGATGGGAGATCTGACCGGCTCGCAGCAGTTTCTACCCTCTGATGCTGGGGAGGAACGGAGAACCTCCGGCGTTGAATCCCCGGGTCTCCACCTGGATCAGGAATCAGGGCTGCAGAAAAATGCGATGAAACATTCATCACCTGACCTGATTGTTCAGGACCTCACCCAGACGCAGCCCGGAGGGTCCCGGATCTGCCGGGAACCTGATGGGTTCCTCTGGGTTCTGCTGGATCTTCTCTGCGGCTCTGGAACCTTCTCATCTGGGTGTGCCGTTTAGCCCGGGCGGATGAATTTGAGGGTAGCGCCTTGTAACGATGAGGCGGCAGCCCAAAATAATCCCGTCCCATCGGGGGTGAAGGCAAGTGAAGTGTGAAGACACTCAAGTGCGCTAACGCTCAATTATTTAGCGACACGCAGAAGATGAGTAGATGCTTGCTAACCTGTGTTAGCGAGCAGGAGAGCCAGGGGCGTGTTGGCGGGGGAACAGTTGGAGAAGATGGTTTTACTAGCAAACGTCAGGCTGTCATCAATACCGCTGATAACGGCTAACGGCTATTGACCCTCTCTGCCAACCCAGCTGCTAGCGCTAGCTGCTGTCCCGCTAACCACAACCGTGAACGGCAACAGCCTCTGTTAGCGGTAGCAGAAAGATCAGCGGGATCTGACCTCCTGAAGAGCTTCTGAGGAGGATCAGGTCCAGCTAGGCTAGCAGCTACGAGACGGCTTCCGTCACGACGGCTATCCGTAGCGGAGAGAACCGGCCGCCGCTGAGTCACATGATCACTGCTATGCCTGTCGTTTCCTCTGAGAGAAGAGGAGGAGCTTGTGTGAGAGAGACCTTAGTGATGTGTTTCTGTAACTTAGAGTGTAGTTTGGGTTTTTTGGTGGT